>JASSUY010030463.1:0-91523 GCA_032466535.1 Forpus xanthops | reverse complement strand
TAAGGGTGGTGAGGCACTGCAATGGGTTGCCCAGGGAAGTTGTGAGTGCTCCATCGCTGGCAGTGTTCAAGGCCGGGCTGGACATAGCCTTGGATGGCATGGTTTAGTGGGAGATGTCCCTGCCCCTGGCAGGAGGGTTGGAACTAGATGATCTTGAGGTCCTTTCCAACCCTAACTGTTCTATGATTCTGATTCACACACATATAGGGTTTAAGTTGTTATTTACATAATGCTTGTTTATATTACTTTTTACATGATTACTTGTTTGATGGCTAACAGGAAGGCAGGGATATTGGGTATTGTAGCTTTAGGAAGGCTTTTGACACTGCCTCCCAGAAAATCCTCATTGGTGAACTATGGTCTAGGTAGGTAGATGAGGAAGTAGGCTGATCACTAGCTGAAGTGCCAGGCTCCAAGGGTTGTGATCAGTCACCAGGTTGAGGGAGGTGATCCTTTGCTCTGATGAGTGCTGGGTCCAGTGCTGGGCTGCCCAGTGCAGGAGAGACGTGGACATACTGGAGGGAATCCACTGCAAGGCCACAAAGATGTTGAAGGGACTGGAACATCTTAGAAATGAGAGGAAGAGAAGGCTTAGGGGGTCTTACCCATGTGGATAGATACGTGATGGGGGAAGTAAAGAAGGCAGAGCCAGGCTTTTCTCAGTTGTGCCCAGGGACAGGACTTGAGACAAGGAACACAAAATACAGGGAATTTATTTGAAATATAGAAAGAAATGTTTTAACTGTGAGGTGTCAAACACTGGCACAGGTTGTCCGGAGAGGCTGTAGCATCTTCCTTGGAGATATTCAAAACCCACCAGGATGCAGTGCTGAGTAGCCTGCTCATGAGCAAGAGTTGGGCTGGGTGATCTCCAGAGGTGCCCACCAGCCTCAGCAGCACTTGGACACCATGAGCTGAAGGGGATGTGTGCTGCTTGAAATCATTTCTTGGTGTAAGACACCTACTTTGGAAGCTCTGTCCCTACTGAAATGACAGAGTAGGCCAGCCCCACAGGCTTCCCTGCCCACACAAGGCTGACAGGCTGCTTCCAGAGCTGAAGAGAAGGCCCAAACTCAGCATCCATGACAACAGATGTGACTCCATGGCCTACATTTGTCCATAGTGTTTGCCTTTGCTCAACCTTGGACTTAGCTCTGTGTCTCAGTTTACAGACAGGGATGCTAAATCCAGTGCTTTAATTGTCACTGAGATACCATTTGTGATGGATGAATGAAAAATGCTGCGCAAATGTTGGGTTTTGCTGTTATTTGGCAAGGTGAAAAAGAGTTGTGGTGTTGGGGGTACTCACTGATGCAGTCTGTGAGTGCTCAATACCTGAAAGAAACTCTCACTCTCCCCCAACTCTTCTGGCTTATGTTGTGTGACTCCCTTCCTAAAATGTCCTCTAATTTCTAAATATACCCTTCAGGTATGCTTTCTTGGCATGGTATAGTTCAGTAACAATCTTCATTGTATATGTAAAGGAAACTATATAGACTCTGTATGCGTGTTCACTCATGTATAAAAGCAATACCAGCTCAGTAAAGCAAAGCTTGCACACACACTTCACACAGTCCCTAACTGGTCACAGGAGCAGTTGTTTTTGGTGAGGGGAGATCCAGCACTGATTTCAGTTGAACATTTTTTCTCTCAGGTTAACTAATATCATCCTCATCAAGATGATATGGACAAGAAATTGGAACAAATGCAATACGCAATCGGAGGAATACAGGCTGCTTTGCTGAGTGGCTGGGCCTGGGAGGCTGGACCTCTGCAAAATTGAATTAAAAAAGAAAGCAAGCCAAAGGATGCTGCAGAGGTGCATTGTGATGCTTGGAGCATTCTTGGGCAGGGAGATATGGGAGTCCAGGTCCTTGGGATGATCCCTTCCTAAGCAAGTGCTTTGGCTGACGTGCCTGCCAATTAAAGCTGTCTACTTCCTCCTCCTCTGCCTGGGCTGGGGAGTCTGGTCCCTGCTCTCTCATTTGCTCGAGCTGTTAAGTAAATTCAACCTGAATTTGAAAATAGCAGTGGGATTACTTAAGCCACGTTTCTCGGCAAGTTTGCTGTTGCTAGAACTCCATCCTGCTGTACTTAAATCTAACCCCTCTTCATTTTCATTTCGTTTCTCAGCAGAGAGATTTTTTTGACTTGTGAGGGCAAGATGTCAGTGTTGTACCAAGCAACATTGAAGGGAAGGTGAGTGCATCATATAGGGACAAAATGTTACTGCAGCTTTCCAAAAGTGGAGGCTGCTTCACAACCTTTCTATTAAAGCCAACTCATTCTGAATTTCAGTGCCTGTTTTGTCTTTGGTGCTATTAGGTGATAATGCTGATAGAGGTTTTCTCACAAGGAATAATGAAATTTGGCTGCCCTTGCACCATGGAGAGAAAATACCTACAACACAGGAAAAAGATTCTTCATTTGTCCTTTGGTTTCATGGCCAGGAGTGCATTTTCCACCTCATTTTCAGATGAACCTTTCCAAGAACCTGCCGTCTGTTTGCCTGTGGGAGGGCTCCCCAACTTCTGACATTTAAAGTATCTGGGGAATCCCTGGCATAATCAAGCAGCTCATGGTTTCAGTGTGAGTGTGGACAATGATGCTCCATCCTGTGAAGCAGAGGAGGCAAAGACATCAGCCCACTGACACTTCTGTGTCGCAAGGCCAAGGCAACATCCCTGTGACCCACTTTGAATTTACCACTTAATTCATCTTCACCAGCTCTATAAATAATTCAGCCTGAGGCCGTTCAATGATGATAAATAGGACAATAAACCTTGTACTGCAGTGAAGGCTACAAAGAGAGCAGCGCTTTTTAATTGAGTGTTGCACAGTGACTAGGAAAAGCAGAGAAAACTCGCTCAAAGCACTGCACACAAATGTCATTGAGCACAAGTTCATTTGGTGGCTTTGAAGTTTCGTGGAGTAATTCAGCCCTTGAAAGGACTGTGTTTCACATAATGTTGGAGGCTTGAACCAGGTTACTTGTGATCCCAAAGTCTTTGCACAAGCTAATTTAGCCACATGGGACCTGTGTGAAGATCCTGTTTTATAGCTGGTAAGGTCTCTCTGCTGTCTACTTCATCCAATCTGTCTGATAAAACCTGAAGGCTGTAGGTGGGAAGGTCATAGCTTTCTCCATTAAGCCTTGTGTTTAGACCATTGTGCAACACCCATCTGTCAACTAAATGCAATTTTCTTTGCATTTGACGCTCAACTAACAGTGCTGTGTGTCCTTACAGCCCAGGTGGGAGCCAAAAGCACAGGAACAATAGCAGTGGCTTCACAGGGTTGGACCAGGAGCTTGTGCCTGGATGCTGGTCCTCTTCATGGCTGATTGCCACCAAGACCCCTGGACTCAAGGCAAATACAACCTCCATCATCCTCTGGGATATCAAGTGAGCCTTGAAAACAGGAGCGAGCTGCAGGATGGTGGAAAGGATAGCACATCCCTGGGTTGCAGAGAGAGCTCACTCATGTCTGAGCATGGAAAATAACCAGGTGTGCAGGAGGCTGGGTTTTCTGGCAGTGGAGCAGAGGCACAGCAATTGTCCCTGTGGTTCTGGGGAGATCCGGTTAAAGCTTTCTGGCTCACTGGAGCTGCAGTTGCATCGTCTGAAGACCATCCCACGTGTTGCGATTTTCCGCTCCCTGGTGGATTAAGCTCAGAGCTTTAGAGGTTTTATTATATGTGCCTATATTTAGCTTAATTTTTAATGGTCTGCTAGACTGCTCAGTAGTTAGCTAATGAGATCTGGTTCAATAGGTTACTGTGCTACATCCGTGTCCGGTTTGACTTGCAGCTATGAAAAAAAACTGTGCTACTCCAGCGGCGACGTGTCTCTGCTCCTTCCCCTGATCCCATCCAAGCACGGATGGCTTGTGGTCCCAGGGTGGCTCGTGGGAATGGCCTGTTTAATTTTATAAGCCTGGGATTTCTGCTTAGGGTCATGGGTGGTGGGGATGTAACTGAAGAAGAGCTGAGATCTGGCACAGATCACGTCTTTACTGTTAATGACTCCAGGGAATAATGACAGAAAAGGCTTCTCCAGCCTGAGTGTTGTACTCCCCTGAGAGCTGGGATTGCTGAGTAGCCTGAAATCTGGTCTGCTTCAGCAGGATCGTGGCCACCGCTAAGGGAAGCATAATGGGTAGAGAAGAGGAGAGAGGAGGAGAAGGTGGTTCAGCCTCCATAGCCAGCCAACCCAGCTCTGATAGATGGCTTTAGGAATGCATTGCTCTATTAAGGGTAAGCAAATGAGAGGGTACTAACTTATAAATACCCATGATTTCTTGGGAGAAAAGACCCACGAGACAGATAAGCAATCAACCATTGGTTTCTGGAGTCAGGAAGATGCTATTTAAACCAGCAGCCAATGACAGTATCTAAATATGTGTCTATATCTAGCAGTAAGCACCAAAAGGGTTAACCACAATAAAAACCTAGCTTGTCATTCTGTCTTTTCATTGAGAATCACTGAAGTAGAGATTTTCACTCTAACCAGTGTAGTTGGGCTCCAGTCACTTGAAGGTCTCTTTAAATTCAGGCCAGCATCCCCTTGAGGCAGCACTGATGTTTTCTTATAGCTCTTTCAAATTTGTATTAAAAGTGCTATACGTGAAGCCGTTGTAATCAACTGATGTTTGCCATGTTCCAAATGAGGGAGCAAGGTTGCAGCCCACTTGATCTTGGTAAAGTGAGACTGTTCTGCTCCTGGGCTTCTTTTTTCCTTCATGGTTTTAACTGCACCACCACAAAAACTTTGTTATTGCCTTCAGCTTCATGTAGCAATAGATCAGAGGGGCATAAATTCGGCAGGCTAACAGGGACAAAGGGTCATGGGAGTAGACCTTGGCAGATAAGATGATGCACAGAGCCTGGTCAGTACCTGGGTGGGTAATATATCACTGCTGCTGCAGAGAGAAAGGCCACCCTCTACTGCAGCTGAAATGGAAACCCCTGCAGTAACGGAGGTGGGTTTTCTCAGATGGATGGTGGTGGGGTGAGGTAGATACAGGAGGGGGAGTTGTAGGTACTTGCAAGTGCATGCATGGGAAGGCAGTGCATCTATTTTTTTTCATTCAGGTTAGTCTAATCCCCAAAATTGCCTCCTGATCTCAACTAGAGATGCTAAATTCAGTGTTAATCTTCAAAGAATTTTGTCTCCTCAATGGATAAGCTTTGATCTCCAGCAGTGTAGGACCTGCTGCTCTCTGGGACAGAAAGGACAAGTGTAAGAAGCCAAACCTCTGTAAGAAACCATTGCCCTGGTCTTTCTCTTGGACAAAGCAAACACCTCACACTTTGTCTTTTCTGTGGGATGTGTGCTCACCCTTCATACATCTTTAGGGGACAATGTGTGCCCCTTTGAGTACCCTAACCTGGAATTCCTAATAGAGCCACTTTGGCTTTCAAAACAAGGATCTCTTTTTAGCCTTTGAAGGTGATGACCTTACAGTTCCTGCTTTTATGGGTTCTCAGAAATGAAGCTGATGGATGCTCTGTCAGCACCACTGCAGGCAAGAAGCTCTGATGGGGTGGTGTTGACATAATCTGTAATCAATCACATCATTTGCAAGTGGCTGCGTAGCATTTAGGTCATGGCACCAAAACACTGCCTGAAAAATTTAGCCTTGGGTCTCTCTTGTGTTCCCTCTGCAGCTGTGTCTGCCTGTCTGGCAACCCTGTACCCATTCTTCACAGATCTTCAAGTGAATGCTGGATCTGATACGCAGGTAGGACTCCAACAGCACAGCAGATTGTCTTGGAGGCCTTGAGCAATGCTTGTGGGGACTTTTTATCTCATTGGGATATCCATTGGCATAGAGGTAAGAGTGCAGAAGTTGGAGAGCACAGCAAATGCTCTCAGGCAGCCAGGAGGGGAAGGGGTTTCAGGTCAGGGTGTGACAGTTCTGGGGTAAAATGCACTGCAAAGCAATCCTTTAGCTCCAGTGGGATCACAGCAAGATGTACTGTGCACCAATACCTTTCTCCAGCAGGTCCTGGGAGCAGAGCTGATTCGAGCTATTGCTGAAAGCTCTGAAAAACTCACCCCTGAGTGCTGAATTAGAAAATTACCCCTCACAGCACAAACCAAAGATGGGTTTGTATGTGGGAAGGAGTTTTGAGAAGACCACAGAGGGGCTGTGAATTTTTCCTTTCCTTCTGTTAACACTGCCCAGTGTGGCAAGCGTTCATGCAAGTGCTGCTGCATGTGGTCTTCCTCCCTCCTTCTCCCATCAGCACTGCAACCGTGTCGAGCATCATAGCTTCCCATAACAGCAGCTATAACCAACCTTGTAAATCAGGCTCTGTAATTATGGGACCCAGTATGGAATAACAGGATGAATATATTGGTCAGCAGCCACTTTGTGGAAAACACACGAATACACCAAGGGGCCCCAGGAGGTGCTGAAAACAGTTCATACCAAAATCCTGACCATCCGAACAGTTTGTCTTAGTGGTGATTTGTGCTTTTGCTGTCTCCAAATGTAACTGATAATTGGCTCACTCCTCACCCTCTTCTGTTACCTCCTTGAAGTGCAGTGGCAACTGTAACCACACATCTCTTTGCAAAAGAGTTTGGAAGTTAAACCAGCAGGCAAGGCTTTGATTTCCCTCATCATCCTCTACAATGGACCTTTGTAAAAGTGTCCTGATAAAAGGCCCTGGTATCCTGCAGAGCACTGGTGCTGGCGCCTGAGAGCTCAAACTTTGTGCTGTCAGGCTTTTAGTAGTTGATAAAGAGAGAGATTACACTCTGTTTCTGGATGTGCTCTCTCTTCTGCAGAGTTGTTTGTTGCCATGGATATTGCTTTGTCTTGAGAAACACATAACCAAACTGGATTTAAACAGACCCTTGTGGGTCAATATTTCCATAGGAGCAAATGCACATCTTGGGGCTTCCAGGAGTTATTTGTCCCTGGTGCAAGGAGCATGAAGCACGCAGAGCTTCAGCTGGTGAGGTAATGGATGCCCCTTAACTGTAAGAGAAAGTGGAATAAATTTTGTAAGCTATTTTGCCCGAACCCAGAAAGGTGAAGGAACCCCTCTGATCCCAGCAACCACAAAGCTCAGGTAGAAGTTTCTCTGTTGTTTATTCTTGACAATTTGAAACTGTTCTTGCCTGTCCTTGCCTTTCGGTCTGGGGTTTCCAAGACGTGTCACATTGCAGCTCATAAATGGACTTGTGTGCTGGGCGAACAATACTCGTTACTGTTTAATGCAGAGATTTGATAAAATTTGCTAATGACTGCTGCAGAAAATGGGCAGATCAAGTGGAGAGTTTTCAGTTTCTACCCAGGAGCAAAACTCCCACTCCCTGGTTTATGAATTTCATTAGGTGAAACTAATTAAAGGGGTGTTTCTTATTACCAAGATGAGAAGCAATCCAAGAGAAGTCCAGGGAGGTTTGTATGCTGCAGCACAATTGCTCTGCTTTTAAATGCTGCGAAAGCCCTGCGTCCTATTTAATCTGACATTGCCTGTGTTTGTTTCTCTTCGTGACTCATAGCACAACACTGGCAGCAGGCCTAGGAAGTAGGTTATGGGATCTGGCGTGGGGACACTGGTAGATTGTGTTCCAAGTGTTGTGCTTACATTCCACCACCAGCCATGAGAGCATCCAGCAAACTGTGTTCATACTGCCTAGCAAGCTGGTGGCTTCAGAAGTCAGATGTACAGCTGCAGCAGCAGAACAAGGCAGGCTTGACTTAGCACTTAATTTGCCACATCTATTAGCCCAGCTTGCTTAATATGGAACAATTTTAGCATGTGAATAAAAAAAGGCTCTGCAAAACATGAGCTGCTTCTCCAAAGTGTCGCGTTCTGGTTTTAAGCAGTAGGTTGATCCCTCCCAGCCTCTCACGCATCCCCTGACAGAAGCACTGCACTGCAATCATCAGGCCTGCACAGAAATGGGGTGATCAAGTAATTGTTGACAAAAATCACATGAGGGCTCTGATTTCACCCACTGATGGGGAGTAAACACATTAATTTTCACACTGATGGGGACTTGATGGCAGAGGGGAAGGTTATGGCAGCTCTGCTTCAGCTTTTCAGCTCTTGGTCCCTCCAGTATAGCTCAAAAGCTCAGATCTTTGCTCCCTCTGGCTTAAGCTAATTAAAAGCCAAGAGCATCATGCTGCTCTTGTGGACTCTGAAGCCAAAAATGCTAGCAGTATGTCTTGGGAAAGACTGGATCATTTATCTAGCAATGCTCTTAGTTTGGTCTTCTGCAGCATAAAGAACCTGCAGCAAAGCAAATAAAGTGTTTAAGAGGGTCCTTTGGCTTTGCATGTAGATTTCATGACCAATAAAGCCAGCAAGACATACAACGCAGCTGGATGGTAGGTTGAGTCAAATGCTGCTTCCTTAACTTGACCAGCCCCTCTCTGTAGAAGGACTGGGGTCAGGATTTAGGTTGTCCATTTTTTGCTGATTTCTTCTGAAAGAAGACAGATGGTTTCTTGCACTTGGTGACAGAAAATGAGTAATATTTGGGAAAAACACCAGGAGAAGTCATCATTTGCAAGCAGAAGAAATAAAAGCATCATTAAAAGCTATCTGTCTGTAGTGCCTACCCTAATCATGTTAGTGGTTTATTGTGTCGCTTAAAATGGTGTGGGCATTTTGCAACACGGATACCAAAAAGGTATGTGCATGCTTGTATGTGTTCTGCTGGATGCAGAACTAAGACCTCAACTAAATTAAATTTCATGTAGTTTTGTAAATCCATGTGGAATTTACAGAGTGGCAGGTCAAAGGCAAGAGACAACATTTGGGCTGGCTGATGAATATCTGAATGACAGCATTGATTTTGAGTGATTCAGGACTGAGTTTTTTTAAATATTATCCTGAATTTGGCAAAGCAATGAAGCAAAAGAAAAACTGTTCCGTATTGCTGGTGCTTGGACTTGTTTCCTTAGGAAAAGGGTTTCTACAAGACAGGCCTGGCCTTCAGGATGACCATCCTAAGGCCAGCAGGAGCAGTACACATCCAGGTCTTCTACCGCTGTGCCTCATTCAGTGCCATGAAGGAACAGAAGTTTCCCTGGGGATCCAAAAGCATCATTTATCCATCTTCCAAGGTGTTCCTGGAAAAGCTTGTCTGCATTTTACCATGCTCTGAAATGCCCAGGGAAAATGTCAGAGAGCACTTAATTCTCCCTGAACTGAAACGTCTCTTTTTTCACTTCTTGCAACCTGTATATGTGAAACAGCAGTGTTATTTACTGTTGATGAACTCACACCAGCTCTTCTGCCCTCTTCTACAGCTAGAGACTCCTTTATTTGCAGTTACAGAGTGAAAGATCTCTGGGGCGATAGGAATACAGTGCTGGAATACACAGGAAAAGTGAAATTAAGCAAGCCATTAACACATCACTTAGGTTTTCAGTTTTGTGGTTATTTTGCAGCTTGGAAACAAAGAAGAAAGCCAGCTGGAGACATGCACGGACGCTCGAACACTATCTCCTTTTTAGTTTTTGACAAGATTTTTTCCAAAGCTCCTCAACAGCTGTCTGGCTTCCCTTTTGGAGAAGAGGAAATGGAAGATGGGAGCCATGGCCGAGGCCGTCGGAAGTGCTTGCTGTCGCAGTAGGCTTTCTGCCCAGGCGATGCTAGAAAACAGGTCCCAGGAATGGCTTCATCTGGTGTAAGGGCTGCTGATGCTTCTTCTTCAGGGAGGAAATGATGGAAAACCCATGATCTTTGGAGACTTCCTCCAAGTTTCTGTTTTTAAATGTATTACACTTTTCGATGGTAGGAACAGTAAAAGGGCAATCTTCTTGCAACTCCTTGGGTCGTAGAGCAGATTAAGCTCCGTAGATGTTGTTACTTTGGTTGTCATATGGTCCAGATCAGTTTAGCATGGGTAAAACATTGCATTATCAGTGAAAAGCAACCTCTGCCTCCAGCCAGGGCTGTCAGCTCTTCAATGCTCACTCCGACTTTCTCTGCAGTAATATGTTCCTCTCCAAGGCTGTAATTTTCTATGAAGAGAAACATTACATAGAGGTCTGAATTATCAATTATCCTGATAGAAATCATGTGGCTTCCCATGGTAGGTTGGTATTATTTTTAGAATGACATTTTGCAACACACTGAAATAATAAACACCAGACACTGGTGACTTCCTTTTCTTCTACATCTTGTGCACATGAAATCAATGAGTTTATCCAACTCATCGGGGGAGTAATTCCTCTTGAGAGGAATTACTTATCTTCTTTCTTACTCTTCCCTCCTCAAGTAATTCCTCATGAGAGGAATTACTTCTTTCTTCCTCTTCCCTCCTCAAGCACTGCTTCTCCCACAGGGAAAGGTGGTGTGTCAGCAGGATGCACATTAAAAATGGAAGTGCACTTTCTTCTTGAAGGTCTAGCACAAGGTCAGAAATATCCAAGTGGAATAACCTTATTGTGGGGTCAACAACTCCAGCCTGTCAAAACACCAACCCAAATCCAGCACGGGGCACTTGACTGCAAGAAAGACATCTTGATAATTCTTTTTACTCTTCTGATGGGTAGTGTGTTTTAAAAGTATATCTATATTATCAGCTAATGCCACATATTTCATCCCCTCCACCTCAGCATTGGATGGGTACACAGAAGGAGCAAAAATTAGTACTCTTGCTTTCCTGAGTTAGAAGTTCCAGCCATCTGCAGTCTTGCTGCTCTGTCTTAAATAATGCACATGTCCGTATGTGTATGTAATTTCTGCCTGAGAACAGGATCTCTAATAGCTAAGCAGTAAGCTCATAAGTAGCTCTGCCTCACCTGAAGGTATAATCCTTTATTTGTGACATCCCAACTAGTTACCACTGGACAGCATTATGTTCTCATGTGAGAAATGAACAGGAACCTAAGGGGCTTAGAGGTTTTTCTTTTTTTTTCCCCACAAGTTAGAATGTCTCCAAGATACGTTTATTAAAAAAGAAGAAAGCACTTGGGTGAAGCCTTGCCCACAGGAATGCTCCTAAGTTTGCTCCTGGTACATCTTGATAATGGTTGCCTCTGTCTGACTTGGACCTTATTGCCAAAAACAAATGGATCAGCTACATAAATTCTAATGTAAGGAAACATCTGAAATAGCAAAAGACATCCGTGCTTTAATCTGTAGAATTAACAACAATGAATGTTATCTCACATACTTTTACTGGTATAATAAAATGAGTCTTTTCACTAAAAGTCAAAACAGCTGAAACAGCAGAGTCTGAATTTAGCACTGAGCAGTTCTGCCCATCCCCTGTTGAGCTCTGCCACAAGGCACTGGATTGCCCAGGGAAGGGACAAGGTATGTCTGGCAACAGCAAGGTGATATATCTCACATTCAGCTCTTCTGCATGATGCAGATCTGTAGACCTAACCCTGCAGGACTCCACTAGTAATTCCTGGTCATCCGGGGGCCCTTGGAGTACCTTTTAGTGTTTCAGGAAAGTGCACTCTCCTCCAGGGACCTGGCCTCACTCAGGTCTTGTATTATAAATACAAGCTTGACCTTATGGCCTGAATCTGTCCTCAGATGTTTGTGCCTGCAGTGTTGGAATGTAATGCTATACCTCCCCATAGAAGTAGGATAGGGGGAGACTTCTTGGAAACTGCTAGGACAGGCACCAAAAATAAAAGGCATCTGAGTAACAAGTGGAACCACAAGGACACAGCGCTTCTCTGCTTGCTTTTCTAGTTGGTGCTTTTGTGTTATCTTTTCCTCTTCAGCACTTTTGTGGGATGCTATAAATATATAGGGTATGTGCAATTGTTACTGTGGAAGTGAGGGTTCCCATGTCCCTGTGCTTGGGACTGAGCACCAAGGTGTGCGCTGGGCATTGGTGCTATGATGGGGTGCTCTGCTGCTGGGCTGCTCTGGGTTACCTCTTCCAGCAGCTCAGAAAAAGAAAAGAAAAGCTTGATATTTTGAGGTTGGTACTGCCTATATGGTAAAACTGAAGGTGCTATACAAGGGGTGGGAAAGCTTCTAATTCAGGGTTATAACATATAGCTATTCTGTCTGTCTTCATCCTTGCCCCATCACGGCTTGCACGGAAATCCCAGTGTGCCCACAGCAGTGAGTGGCTGGGACAGAGACTCGACTTGTTCAAAAACATGCAGTGAAATGTCATTATGAATTACCCCAAAATACTCCAGCCTGGGAAGGCTTCTGCCCAGAGGCCCTCCTACGCGGCCGCACGAAGAGCACACAGGAATTCGCCTGCGCCTGTTTTACTGGGAACGCTACTTGTAGCTGTGAGCAAAACCACAAGATTAGTGATGAGATGCAACCTCTGCTGCTTTTCATGGCAGGGCGCTGCAGCGGTAGATGGTTTCAATTATAGCGCTGGGACCTGGATGGCCTGTGCGGGCATGCCAGGGATGTGCTTCCCCATGAGCACCGTGGGGCAGCTGGTAAAGCAGATCAGGCCCTTTCTCTCCAAATGCTGAGGCACCAGTTCTGTATGGGGCTGGTGCATGATTCTGACATGAATTTTACCCCTCCAAGCAGGCTCCAGAGTATTCTCTCTGCTTATATTCTGGTAGAATATATCTGGGAGAAGCAAACCAAGACAGAAATGTGACCCAGCGCTCTGCTTGCAAACTGAACCTGGAAGCTGGTACTACCGAGGGGTGGCTATCTGTGGGATGTTGTGACTTTGTGCAACACCTGTAAAGTCTTCTTTCAGCTTGTGAGCAAGGACAGGGAGGTTCTGCTCCATGAACAACTCCTCAGCTCAGTGGAACAGGCCAGCCAGTAAAATAAGGCTAAATGGAAAATTATAGGGTGAATTTGGCCTCATAATCACACACAGATAATTTGTTGCTTGAACATAGTCAGCTGAACATAAACAAGTCTACAATGTGCCTCATTATTGGAGCTATTTTTCTAGCAAGCCCCATGGAAATATGAAGTGGCTTTGCTCTGCAATTCATGATCTAGTTTGCTATTAAATGCATTCAGTTTAATTGTGGCAATGTGTCTCATTTTGGAAGCTTTCTCAGCCACCACGTAAAAATAGCAGAAGATGGCAGAAACCAATTCCCCGGCACAGATGTCCTCCTCCATTGGCTGCATGCTGCTGGAGCAGACAGGTGTGCTGGGTGAACCAAGGCTGTGAAGCACAATAATGCTGGTGGCACTGACAGACATTTTGGGACAAGTGGATTTCCTCTGCGGCAGCACCACACGGGGTAGGATGCCACAGGATTTGACTGCCCGGACAGTCACGATGCCCTGTCTGACCTTCATCTGACTTTGGCTCTCCATATGTAGTCACAGTGACAGACCCCTGCATCTCTGCACAGATACAGTGCCTAATGTTAATCACATCTGACTGTCTTATGCACTAATCCTGTGACCTCCCAAAGATGAAATCATGCTGGGCTGCCATGTATCAAACTCACATCAGCCTCTGTTGACTTTGGCCATATGGAGTCAGAATGATGAAAAAAAACATTTCCAACCTCAACATGCTGGGCCTTTAGGCAGTAACTTGAAACATTTTTCCATAATTGGGGGTACAAAGCCATCTCTTTAAACGTACCTTTTATTTTAATCTGCATGCATTAGATTGAACAGAACCCTGTGAGGAGGTACAGGCCAAAGCTGATTAGGAGCCTGGTGAGCTTGCCCAGTCCAGAGATGCTTGTTTTGATGATAGAATATGACCACTGTATCCCCAGCCATAAAAGTCTATACTTGGTACAACTAAAATAGACCTGCACTGTGTTCGAGTGTTTGGGATTGTCACTCACACTGCATGGACCTGGGATTTCAGCAATCTGAATAGGAGTAAAAAGGGGTCATCCAACCTTTTCAACAAGCTGGCAGATGGCACGTAGCCAAAAGAGACTAATAGGAACGTGGGTTTGGGAGAATGCAAATGGCAGTGAGATATTTATCCGACATTTCTTTTGCCCTTATGTCAACTGCTAGTGGTGCACGATCGCTGTGCTGTGAGGAATGTGCCTGAAGCAGCTTCTAGATATTAAGGAACATGTGACAAATGATGAAGTTGTGGCTTTACTCACTGCCGTGAGGACAGGTCTCATTCAAGAAAGTGTAGAGATATCTGCAGGAGAAGGTGCCCAAAGGTCTTATCTGTACAAGCCAAACACACACATGATTCAGTGGTGATCTGTGAACTTGGTGACATTTGGCAGTGGGGAGTTCCCTCAGCCCACAGTCCAGCTTAGCCATGGTGGGACAGATGAACAATCTCTTGACAAAGACCTTCTGATTGTGTTCTCTGTGCATGTGAGCAGCTCGTCCTGGAGAGCATCCATGCGATTTCACAGCATATAATTTTCAAGGACATGTACTGTGATGACACATGTCAGCCAGTGTCATCTGTGCCTGAAAAAATACTGCTTTCAAGAGTAAACACTTGGCAGAAACAACAGCACAAGCTCAAATTTAGACAGGAATAATTTATGCTGTGCAGACCCCAGCTTGCTGGAAGGGGGCACGCTCTCTGGAAGGCAGGGAGGGAAACGTGTTGCTAATTTTACTAGACAACTTCTCCTTTCCCCTCCTTTTCATTTGGTAGTTGCCAGCCTCCCCGGTTGCTCCTAAAATAGAAACATCTGACGCCTTGTTTAACTTACTCTGGGGGCCTGCGGGGAGATGGGATGGAATAAATCCCCTCTGTGCAGCGTGTCAGTCAGCCTCTTCCAGCCAGCCCTGCTGGGATTTGCATCCCAGTTTGCCACCTGCCCACAGCTTCACAACCCCCTCCCCACTCTCCTTTTCCTGCCACAACTTTGTGCTGGGTTGGGAACTTCCCTGCCATAGTACCACTGTCTCACATCACTCCGACACCTCTCAGGCATGCTGCTGTTGGAGGTGCAAAGCTAGTGACAACCGCCACATAAAGGGGGTACTTGCCATGCAGGCAAGGCACCTGCACCAGCAGCAGAGAGAGAAGCTTGAAATGGAGAAGGGGTATTTCAATGTGGTCAAAGCAGAGCTCTCCTTGCATTTCAATGAGCCTGTTATTGTTGCCTGCTTGCTCAGAGTTAATCTCCTCCTGTGATATTAGCTTCAAGAAGGATGGCTCAGTGATGTTGCCATGCTACTGAACACACTGAGCTATCTGTGAGGGGGGCAGATTGTGCCTCTGAACAGTTCGAGCCATTCTCAGTCCCCATACAACCATTACAATGATGTAAGGATTGGGATTGTTATTCCTCCTTCCCAGGGGAGGACCTTTACCCTTATTACAGATGAGAAACCTGGCTTTATCTTTCTTTTTCTGAAGGAAATGCATACAGAAACCTTGCAGGAGGCTCAATGAGACATCCTCATGGAGGGGTGTTTTGCCTTCTTTCTCTGGGAAAGATGACCCTTAGAGGCATGGAGCCTTCAATGAAGTGCTTGGGTGCTCTTTATGAGTAGTACAGTAGTACATCTGTCCCTGGAGGAGATAGGCATATAGGTGAGCATAGAGGAGGAGCTCCAGCCCATGGCACTGTAAGTAGGTACATGCCCACCTCCCCTGTAGCCATGTTGCATTTGCCTTTGCCTCATCCTATTTGTCCCAGGGACAACCATAGGACAGTTCTGCAGAGAGGATGCTCTGTAGGTGGTCTGGGGGCCACTTTTCTTTGGAAGGGATTGTAATGCAGCCATGATGTCACTGGGCCAAATTCCATCCAAGCCACGTCCTATGTAATTTTCTTGTTCTTGTTACCCTGCCAGCAAAAAAGTTGTCCTATCTCCTAAAATCCTTAATTTCAAAGCAATGGGAAATGTAATGAAGCATAGAAAATGTCAGTAAGAAACGCGAGTGTGTGGGGGGAAATAACAAAACTTTCCTGGCAAGAAACCCCCTGAAGTCTGGAGATACAGAAATTCCTCTCCTTGATTTTTCTCTTTTTATTGTTTAACAAGCTGCTCCCAATCTCATGTTTGGTCTCAAGCTGAAAAGCCTGGTCAGGGCTTAGGAATGTAGGCTCCTTGTGCCCATCACTTCTTTGTTTGTTTTTTCATGGCCTTGCCACAAGGAACAGGAGACAAAGACTAAGGTCCAGTCCCAGTTGTATTCCCACCACTTGGCTAAGGACCACCTCAGTTTTGCAAGAATTAAGCAGAATCGCTACAGCCTTGGGAACGTTTGTGTGTCGTGACAGAGATCTGTAAAGCACATAGACATGCTAGAGCTTAAATGGTTAACAGGCTTCCAACTGCTTAAAAAACAGAGCCACATTAGAAATTTCTATTTCAAAGGATGTGACAATGGCAGAAGCATGTGACAAGCTCATCCTAGCTCTACTCCAGGACTGCAAACATAGTTTGGCCATCTGGCACCTGAGAGTACGAAGTTTAAATTGGATTTTAATAATACATTGCACCATCTGATAACTTGAGGACTCAAAGGAAACCCTCTCTGCTTGAAGACTGCAGATGCTTTTTGAATCCCAAAGCATGGAAGAGATCTGTGGTTTCTATTCCAAAGGGTGTCAAGAACTCTGCTGTTGAGAAAAGGAAAAAAACAGAGACAATAAAGCAAATGACCTGGGTTTGTCATTTCTGTTTTTCAAAGGAAGTGGCAATTAGGTGACAGGTGTGTAAATTCTCCAGCAATACTGCTGAGCACAAAACACACCCTGACTTGAGTCTGTTCTTGGAAATCTTTTACCATCCCATCTCCTAGAAGGAAACAATCACACTGAAGCCATTATTTCCTTCTGAGCTCTGAAAAAGCTTTTTTCCCCTCCAGAGAAGCTGGAAGGTTTGGAGATTGAAAACATAATGATGGCTCTTAAAAGAAGCTGACTTTTAAAATTAGAGACTAACACAGAGACAGGAAAGATGAATGATGGTAGCTATCAAGGTTTACCACTCCCTCCAAGCTTAGTGGTATTCCATATTGAAACAGTCGTAAATCATTCCCACCTCTGACCTATGCAAATCATCATCTGTAGGTCCCAGTGCAGCAAGCATGGCTTGCATAGCTCCCTTTCACTCCTTCCCAGTATTACCTGGGTAAAGGCTTCAAGTCCTAAATACCTGGGGTAAATTATTAATCATGTGTGCTGTTTAACTAGCTGCCACACAGTTTTCACTTTCCAGCTGGAAACAGCCCTATTTCCAAACTGAATAGAGCTCTATATTTTTTCTTCAGGATGAAAGAAACCTGTGGGTGCAGCCATGTGGGCTTCCGTGCAGGTTTTACTACGTTTGTTAAAGGCTAAAAACGGTTCTTTTCATCTCTGTCCTCTGTACCAGTTGCAGTTTGAATTGCTGGGGATGGAGGGTTGGGGGTGCATGGGCTGTGAAACAGGGTCCATGCTGTCTGAGTGCAGGAGGAGCTTCAGGTGACCCCTGTTCAGATGTACGTCCAATGCCACCTTCACTGGTCAGCAGACTTTGCTACTGGATGCGTGCTGAGCAGTTGTGAAATACAGTGACTAGGTTTGGGGGTTAAATCCTTCTTATGTTGAGAACTATAGCCCAAACGTTCAGTAGTTGGGCTGGAGAGACATTACCCCTTGATCCCTCCCTGCCCAGACATCTCAACTCTGCTCTGCACTGCCCGATTTGGCATCACAAAACTCTTTGTGCGTTTGGTCTGTAAAGGAATCAGCCAGCCTCCAAGCTGTCAGGCTGGTGTTCTTTCTGAGCAGTGAAATTCAAAAGGAAACAATTAAAACTGGACGTACTGCTTAATGTTCTGTATCTGGTTGTGCATTATCTGAGTTGGCATAAAGACCTTGAGCCATAATGTAGACAGCACACACAAATAGATAGAGGAAAGTGAAAATACAGCTATTCCTGCAGCCATTCATGTCACCCCTCAAAGTCCTTGGCAGTCAATCGATCCCTGGGAACATGAGGCAGTGGAGAATACAGGACACCCAAAATATAACTTGCTCATGGCTTGTTTCTGGGCTTGGTGGGTTGCTTTTGGTTGGTTTTGGCTTTATTTTAGGGAGGTGGTGGGTTTCTTGTGTTTTGGTTTTTTTTTTTTTTTCAGGGGAAGAAGAATATTTTTCTTCTTTTGGAAACTTCCAGTTGTTTTAGTTCCCCTTCTCCCCCTCCTTGAGCTCTTGACCTTAAGAGTGATTGATATACGCGTGTTTTAAGTGGATGAATCAGCATGTCAATCAGCTGAGCGGGAAGCCTGAGATGACAGCTCTCTCTTCTACGTCTGGTATGTGCAATTGGAGTCTGCTTTGGCTTTCACATTTGTCTGACAATGAAGAGGTGAAAAAAACCTCACTATATATTCAACTTTATGAGGGCTTACAGGCTACATCCCTGTGTCTGCATGATGACCTGGCTGCACTGTGCCCTTACAGATGTTTATAGAAAGGATCCAAAGGGAGTACCAAATTCAAGACAAAACAAGTTCGTAAAGACAGTATCATTATGATTTGGCAAACAAACAAGCAAACAAACTGGTATTAGCTACATTATCTTTTGGAGGTGGTCCATCTGCTATATATCTAGCACATTGCTGCAGGAACTTACACACCATTCTGAAGTAGGGGATGGAGCACCTCTGCCACAGTTTTAAGGCTAGCATTCTGGCCCCTTCAAACTAGGAGTTTGGCTTCATCCTCTGGTCTCTCTGAAATGCTGCCTGTCCCAGGGCATGCACTCGCTCCATAGGGTCTCAGGTCCACCTTCTGTACAAGGGCAGCAACATTCCAAACAGATGTCTGCCCATCCAGCAATGATGGAGACCTTCAGCGATCAAGAAACCACAGCTTTCTCACATAATCTTCTCCAGGGCTTCCTTATCTCCAGTTTTAGAAAGCCACAATCCCTAATGTCTAACTTGACTCCTAGCGTGGAATGCCATCAGAATTGGGACACAGCACACAGACTGCTGCCCAAATGTCCTTTCAGTCTGACTGTGAGGTTATGCTGTGGCACTGAGAACTACTCTCTAGCCATGATTTTCTAGTCACTCTTGCAACTACATCAAATAATATAATCTAGACCATACTTTCTCAGCTTTGAAAGTCAAGATGTGTGACATTTACTGATTCTTCCTCTATCTTGTCATGAAAACAAATTTAGGCTTGCCTGACGTAGCTCAGCACAATTAGATGAGTTTGATACGTGCTGGCTGCTACTAATCTCATTTTCTCCCAGGCACTCACAAAACTGTGTGTGATTTGTTGCAGGAGGGTTCATGAAGGTGGAATTGAGCAATGAGAGTTATTGGAGTTAACCCTGAAGTCCTGAACTCCTAAATTCCATGGAGCCAAACCACCCTCTGCTAAGAGTACCATGGGCTTTAGGTTCTGGGTATTCTGAATTTTCTCTGTGTTGTAAAATAATGGGATCTTTGATATTTAATTAAAACAATTATCTTTCTTACCCATGCAGAAATGTGCCATAAGTATTTTGCAGGTAGAATAGGAATGTTCAATAGGAAACACTCGAGCAGCTCTGGAAGCTGGTGGCAAAGCTGAACTCACTTCCCCTTCGGGCAAAATTAACCCCTTGTAAATGTAAGATCCATGCATGGTTTTGGGGGAGTGGGCAAGAAGGAATCTCATGGCTGACTCCAGCACAGCTGTGATGCACTATTGGGGCTTTTAACCCCAACAGCTTGGTCTGGGAAACAAAACAGGTACTTCTTTCACTGCTTCCCTTGTTGCTAATCTAAAAATGTTTTTCAGGTCCTGAAATGTGATAGGAAATACTTCGGATGAGTAAATTGCTCCTCAGCTCTGATGAACAGGTTGTTCCTTTTACAGCACTCACAAACGCACAGCATGTTTTGGCTTTTCACTTCTGATGTTCCCCACACCAAGCCCAAGCACTCTTATTTTATTTGAAGTTTTCTTCTACAACCTGGTGTGTTTATTCCTACATATTTTTATCTGTAGACCACTGCAACGATACCACAAAAATGTCTGTGTAACCCCAGCCAATGACAGGTGCATTCGTCTGCTGCAGAAGCTACGTAAGGCATGTAAAAATGAGTTAACCTGCCAAGTTCCAGGATGAACCTAGCTCCTTGGGATCTACTGCAGCCATAAAGGAGAAAGAAGCTGAACACACCCTCCAGACCCCTACCTGGTGTCAAGGTGTGCATGTGTGCAAGCGGAGCTGCCTTTTCCAGTGGGAAACCTGTGGCTGGCATTTCCAGAGGAAGGTCTGGTTTCTGCTGTGCCAAACACTGGCTTTTGGCAAGGCAGGCAGTGTCCTTCTGGGGTGTTTGCCTCTGCACAAGCCTTCTGGTTTATACTCTGGGGGATGTGTAAGGATCATGCCTTAACTATGAGAACAGTTCTGTTCTCACGTCAGGCTCCAGGGCACCAGCATGTAGGAGCACTCATCCTCTTTGAGCAGCACTGGTTTGTATCAATAAAAAAAGGGAAAAACAATTTTAGAAGGCAAGCAAGCCACAGTTTTGCTTCTGTCATTGCCTAAGCCCCTCAGTCTGATACCAGGAGTGGGGTGCGGAATTTCTAAATACCCTTTCTGTGTAATTTCCCTTCCTCTTTTCACATCCTCAAGGATTGTTCCTGATTTATCATAACCACTCTATTAGGGGGTTTTCTTACTCTACTCTTTTTGTTTGTTTGTTTTTAATGGCATCAAATAAGGTTAAAGAATATAAATGTTTTCAATCAGAAGTGGCTATTCTTATAGGATAATCTGACGAATAGAAGTTTAATTGTATTTCAGCGAACTGTATGCCATTGTGGTGCATTATTTTTGTGCCTCTTGGCTTGTGCTATTAAAAGATTGCAGCTGATACAGAATGATATGGGAGGATGCCAACTGGATTCACAGTATTTAATCAGATTACTTTGGCTTTGAAATCTCTTCATTGGTTAGTTACAAAACTTCCTACAAATTTTATGGCATTTCTGCTGACTTCTGAGAGTTCTAATAACATTGTCTTGAAAGCTCAGAACTTCTTTGGGAAGGAAGAGATGTTTCATGTTCATGTTCTTATTCTGTTTTCCTCTAGTCATTTTTTCCTGAAGTTTCAGCTTGTGTAACATCTGGATGGATATTGAATACCTTTCGAAAGCATGCAAGAGCAGGTCATTTTAAAGGCTGTTGTTCACATATCTGAAGTCATCTGAAATCCACAGATTTGAAAGGCTTGACTCCATTTTCATTTGCAGTCCCTTGTACAGCTTTTACATTTTGAAGATTCTTGTTTGAATAAAAAGCACGCAAGTGAAAAAAGCTGTAGAATACTATTACATACCCAGTCTTTCTCCCCCACTGATACACTGGAGTGGAAGAAGCTACTGGGTGGGTAACACTTGGGTGAAAAAAAAAAAAGCAATTACAAATGCTGGGTACAGCAAGCAGAAGGATTAAATGAGTGTTGCTTAACAGAAGCCCACCTGAGTTCACATTGCTGGAAAAAAACGTCAACCAGGAGGGGCATCAGATAACAGAGTACTTTGCCTAGAGGGGTAATTATGGTTCAAACAGTAAATGCATTCAAGGCGAGATGAGATAAATGCTCCCAAAGTATGGTGTAGACAGCACAGCAGTGTAGGGGGAAGGAGAAGGGCTGGGAGCCCCAGCCTGGTGTCCAGTGACCTGCTCCCCTTCCCCACCATGTCTCCATCACCAGCGTCTCCTGTTCATGGAGGGATGCAGGCAGGAGACTGGCAGGGCAGAGGCGGTGGAACCAGCTGCATTTCACAGGAAGGCGCCAGGGCCAAGATAATCTCCTAATAAAAATAAAATCAATGATGTTTTGGACACAGGACAGACGAATGCACCAAATAAGGATGGCCTGGGCCAGACTACCAAGGGCTGGAGCTTTATCTGAGCCTGTTTGCTCACTTCTTATCAAGTAGGGGTGTATCTGTTGCCTGTGCCAGCTCCAGCCCTGGCTGATTTTTTTTCAGCTTCTCACTACAGAGAAAAAGGAACTTCTGCTATGTTTAAAGAGCAGGGGTGGGAAGAAAACCCCACTGACAGCATATGCCTTATGACAGCACTAGCACATTCATTGCGAAAGTGATGGGCAGCTAATGGTGTCAGTGCAGGAAAAAAACCCAATCTCTGTTTGTTTGTTTGTTTGTTTCTCTCTCTCAAAAGCTCTGGCCTGAGAAGGGGCTGCAGAAACAACCACAGCCTGTGAAATCAGGACAGTATCTGAAACAGAAGAGGTGGGGGAAAAGAGGTTTTATAAGTAGTGCCAGCTGGATGTGAAATCAACCCAGCATTTCAAAATAATGAAAATATCCCTTTCCCATTCACTCCCCCTGGCATGTAACACCAGCGCTGCTGCCACATCATCACTCTGAGTTAGCAGGCCAGATAGCAGACTCCAGCAGAGACCCAATTGCCACTCAGTCCCCAGCACAGAACACTGTTGTGGGATGGTGCCACAGATATGGCACCCCTGGGAAGGATGCTCCTAGCAGCAAGTACCCACACAGGAGAACTCCCTGGATCCAGGGCAGTAGAAGGAGGGGAGTCCTCAGGAGAAAAACACTTATGTTTTGCAGTTTGCAGGTCCAGCCACTGAAAACAGAGGGGTGGCTGCAGTGGAGAGGGACAGGGGACTGATAGCAATGGCTATGTGAAATCTTGCATTATTTAAGTAAGTCAAGCCTCATTCAATCTAACCTTTCTTTAAAGGCAGGCATTTTAAATTTGAGCTTCCCATACACACAAGGTGAAAAAAATCTTTCCAAAATGTACGGCACAGCACTGAGTCAGGCTCTGCTGGATGGTCGGAACATCCCCATTTGCAACAGCAGGAATGAACTTCTTTAGCCTTCTTTAGCTTGACCCTCATTTCCAGACACCTCTGTTTTGGAGTTACACTACCATGAGTAAATGCTGTCACAGATGGGTGGATAACCAATAGGAAATTGATTTTCTAGGCACCAAGCATTAAGTAGATCTAATACAGCTGAATTTCAACAGATGATTTTGATGCAGAGATACCTGGAAAATTATTGGGGAAGCTAATGAAGATGAGTATTAGTGTAAGAATGGTAAGACAGGTAAAGATTTAAATCACAGCAAGAACTAGCTTTTATACTTTTAGGGGAGCATCAAGCCAGAGGGAACCTCTCAGTGGTGTTCTTTGCAGATGGGTCTTGGGTTTGCTTTTCTTAAATACATGACTAACCTAGTCACGGACAAATGGGAGCATCCTGATGAACCCTCTCACTACAGCATAAGATTGGGGCAGTTGTTGGGAAGAACCACTTGACTTTAAGGAGTGTGAGATGAGATGGGCAACACGGGACTGCAAAGTGAGGCACAAAGGAAACTTTGTGCTATGACCTAGGAAATTTACCCATTGAAAGTCATCTGGCCTGGAGTGATCTGAGCACTGGGCTTGACTATGGCTGACATGGAGAACAAATGTGAGGTGCCTACGAAATATACAAAGCAGCCCCCATAGGTGTGAAAGTTAGTATGGAGGAAAGACATACTGAACCCTAATGAAGGTGCTGGCAAGCCCTGACTTATACAACTCCAATTGCTCACTTTCAAAAGAGAGAAACTTTACCAAAATTAAGTGCAGATAAGGATATAAAACTGAGCTAAGGGTAAAAAAATTACCTAAATGATAGAAGATGAATCCAATGCTTTGGCTAGCTTTCCTGAGCAAAACTGTGTCTGAGAGGACCCATGGTTGCTGTCTATCAGAACAATGCCAGTAACCCCAAAGGAGAGATACAAACTATTTAAGCTGGAGAGATGGCTGACACAAAACCAAATGGGTCTGTACTCTTTGCAATTGGCTAAGCCTGGAAAGTAGAGGATGTGTCCAGTCTGAGAGCAGTAAGGATCCATGTCAGCCTTCAGACAGAGGCAAATGCCCAGTGGGCATGAGGATGGGGTTTGAAGAGGGTGAAAAAGGGCTGTAAGCAACAGGGCAAGGCTTGAGGTTATATGAATTTAATTCCCACCCTATCTTCTATTTGAGTAGCCAGTAATCCCTGGATGAGCATCACAGTGGACTCTGTTTGCTCTGTGCTGTATCAATGTTTATCTCATTTGCAGCAGAAAAAAGCAATCCCGGGAAACAGGAAACTGAGGAGAAATGCTGCAGTACCCTCACTCACGAGCTGGGACGGGCAGATCTGCCTCGGGGTTTCAGCAGACTATTCTTCAGGCATCCACCATTCATCGTTAGGAACAACAGCTAAATAACTCCTAGCCTGTTTCATAACAGGAGGACTAGCCTAAGAGGTAAGACACTTCCCTTCTTTGCTTGAAACATCATGAACTTTCAAACTTGGCAAGGCTCTTTGAGTTCGATCTAATAATAAACCCAAACCTTCCATTACACAAAAGCAATGAGGCTGAACTTGCCTGAACTTGCTTCAGAGAGCTGAGATCCAAAGCTCTGTCATTCCCTCAAAAGCCATTCTTCTCTTTGCAAGGACAGGATGTTGTTGTAACAAGGCATCCTTGCGATTTGCTCAGCCTCCCTTCCTCGTGATGTAATCCCTCTATAGCGACTCTGGAGGTCCCCCTTCAGCTCCAGTTTTGGGCATACAATGGCTGCCCAAGTATTCCCCGCTCTTTTCTATGAGTGATTTATGGAGAGTAGAAGAGCATTGAGACACAGCACATTCTCTGCTTTCCAAATGTTGGTGCAACGAGAGTGGTACTTTTCTTGCCAGTGGGAACCTAAAAGACCTGGTGGGCATTTCTGGCAGGACTGGATGTCACTGAAAAGGGTGCCAAGCTGCCTGCAGAGCAAGAGGAAGCATAAATGTGTGTTTACTTTGACTTCCACTGGGAGCCACGGAAAAAATATTTTGACTTGATTTTACAGTTCAGTTTTTCATTAGCACAATGTGAGTGCTCGGCCAGCGATCAGAAATGGCCGTGCTTAATTTCCATCGGTTCCCAGTCACTTATTAGGCACAATTGACACTGGGAGAGCAAAACCACAATGACTGCATTGAAGACAGAGTGAAATACTTCTTTTCTTATAAATTCTTTCTTGCAGTACTGGCTTTTTTACAAAAGAGAACCATCTTATGTCATCACTAAGTATTTGTTCTGGGAGACGGTGCTGTTCTAGGTATCTAAACTTAAATGACTAACTTAATCACATAATCTCCCCAGGCTGCCTATAAAAACCACTGGAGAGGGAAGGGCTCCGCCAGTGAGCAGTTCAAAGGCTCTTGCTTAAGTGAGCAGTATTTTATTACCATGCCATGCAATGTAACAGGTGTTTAGGGTTATGCTTTATACACCCTGCTTGAATGCTCCTGGTCTCCAGGATGATGTGAAAAGCACAAGAAGTTCTATGTATATCTGGATTTGTTACCCACCATTTTCCAATCACAAAATTACTACAGTACTAGGGAATGAAATAGGTGACTTCCTTCACCTTGTATAAAACCAAACAGGCCACTTGAGTCAGGGTTGAGTTTGAAGCTTATTTGAGTTTGAAGGTAATTTTTACCTATGAAAAAATGGGGATTGACAGTGGAAACCCATCCCTTATATTTGGGGTAGGAAAGTGAACTTGGACTCATACAGATCCAAATCTCATGGAAGTTTGGAAGCCCACGATTTAGGAACTGTTACACTAAATTATTCCCAAACCTATTTTGCCCATCATCCTATTTGCAGTGGGGAGCACCAGTAGATGTTCTAGTGAGTGCTCAAATCTGAAATGGGTTTGTAAGAGGCAGGCTGTGACATTTGGACACATCATAACCCTCTGCAGACAGATGCTGGCTGAAGTCAGGTCTGACACATGGAGGTTAGTTTCCCTTCTACACAGTATCTTAGCATTATCTATTAAAATACAGGTTTTCTTGCTGCCCATATTATAGTGAGAAGCTGTAGATAGAATATCTGGCCTTTAGAGAAGTATTGTTCAAGGAGAAAAGGTCTAGATGAAATTACTGAGGATACTCAGAGAGCAGTTACTAGTTGAACACTTTCAAACTGGAAAGATTTCTTGAGCTGGATCCATAGGGACGTGGTCTGTGTTCAGGAATATTCAGTGTTTTCATTAGTAATTTGGATGGAGAAGTAGAGAATCCTTTTGTTAGAGTTTCAGCTAAGAGCAAGGGACACTAGGGAAGAGAGGATTAGCACTCAGGAGATGTCAGCAATTAGAGGAATGGTCTGGAAATAAACAGGATGCAATTCAGTGAAGACAAGTGCAAATCTGCACCTACACTGAAATAATCAGCTCCACATGCACACAGTGGGAGAGAGCAGCTCTGCTGTGAGGGAGCTGGGGTTTATGATGATGAAACAATGACTCATCTGTGGAAGGAAGAAACATCAGGCTGGGTTGGACAGATGGGGACATCATATGGTAGGCACACAGGGATAAGCCTTTCAGCTGGATCACTGGGGCCAGTTTCTTTTATTGTACCTCAGGAAAGATGTGGCTGCAGTCCCAAGGAGAGCAAGGCTGCAGAGAGCCTACAAAACGGCACCTATGAGGAAAGAGGCAAGGCTGAAAGGTGAACAATAGCAACCTTAAGTGCAGTTGATCTGCCAAAAAGAGGAAGGTGGTGAACTAGTCTGCGTCCAGAAATTATCCTCTGTGGTTTAACCACGACTTTCTGTGGTTAGAATAAAAGAGAGAGGGAGAGAGGAATTGAGGTGGTAGATAAGTTGACTTTACTGCTTTACATATGAAGTGCCTTGGGGCATAAAGCACATGATCAAGCATAGTCTAGTTACTGCAGCTTAATGAGCTATTGCCTGTTGGCTGAACCATACTAATTAACCATGTGTGTGCTCTTAGCCTGCCTCAATTGCCAGATGAAATGGGCTCACTTAAATACTTGTGCTTTACTTCGCAGGCAAGGTAGGCTGAAAGCTTGAGTAAGATCAGTGATTACAGCTCAGCTGATGGAGGGTGACTTCTAAGGGAGGAGGACTTGTCCTTAGTGCTCAGTGGTAACCCTGGCACTGCTGTATCTGGGAAGGGATTTGGCAAGGGAGGATGAGAAGAAAAATGGACCTAAATATATAAAGTATGTTAATTTGGAGGCTTATGTCAATAGGAAAGTGTTTCCATAGGAGTATAGAGGAAATGTATTAACACTGAGTTTTGTAAAAGATCTCAGTATTTTTTGGTTGGGATGGCCTGTCTTATGGTAATTTTAAAAACACATCATTAGGAAAGATACGGAGCACTGCACACACTTCTCACAACAGCACACAGCTTTAAGTCTCTTGTGTTTTTTTTAGTGTTTTACATTAAATTATTCTTTTTGACTCGTATCCTCATACTTCCCTCCCATTGTAGCTCACAACTATTGGTAATGGCTGGTGTAGTTTCTCCTCTTGATGAGCCATCTTCTTTACTGTGAAGACTAGTAGCTGTTGGAGCTTTACTGGTGCTGGTAAGTGTAGAGCATACAGTGGTTGAGGTTTCTTCTGGTGGCCCTTCCTGCCTGCCCTCCTTCCTGCCTGCCCTCCTTTCCTTCCTGCTTGCCTGCCTGCTTCTCTCTTTCCCTCTCTCCCACTTTTTTCCCTCTTTGTGGCTGCTTTCCACCCCTGTTTTTTTTGATCAGTGCTTCCATGTGAAATGGAAGCAGAGACTTCTGCTTTGTAGGTGTGCTGATGTTTTATAGAATCACATAAATTAGCCTGGTGAGGACCTCAGGAAGTTATCGCATTCCTTTCTGTGCTCAGGGCAGGATCAAATACATCATCACCCATACTGAGTGATGGTTGTCTAACCTGTTTTTAAAAGCCTGCAGTGGTGCAAACTCCAGTCCCTCTGGACAACCTTTCCCTGTACTTTCCTATATTCAACCACTCCATCTGATCCAAAATACAGAGCTGATGACAAGTTATTGCTCAGCGTAAACCAGCCAAACTACATTCATTTACTGCCATGATCCTTCCAATATTCTGTAAGAAAGAGAAATGCTAGAAATCTTCATAGAGATTCTTTGATAGTGTAAATGTTTTGTAATCTGAGTCTAAAGAGGATTGTTTTTCCTTCAGGACATAGATTTTTTCACTGGCAGAGAAACTACAACATGCCAGGAGCTACAATGCTACAGTAGTAATTTATGCAGTGCATTTCTCAAGTGCCTGCAACATGGAAATGGGTTTCATAGATGTGTTTTATGTATGTGGAAGGAGGTGCTATTATGTACTTATTCAGTGTTAGGCTTCCTTGTTATCCCAGATGCATGCTCTAGACTGAGAATGTGTGATTTAGTTGGAGCTGAAATTCAGTCTGGAGGAGTCTGTCTACTGCAGCACAGAAATAATTAGCATCTGTATGAAGTTCTGTATGAAGTTCCTATCCAGATGTGGATCTGCAATGGGGGGAAAAGTTTGTGGCTGATTTGAGCTGAGGTTTGTCTTATCTCTAGTTTCACTGCAAAGGAATTTTATCTTACAACATTACCCTTGTAGAGTCTTTCCAGCACTGCTAAGTCCCCTTTGGTATTACCAAGGAAATATCAGACAGTAATGACTCCTTGGAGATCTGAAATTAAACCATCATACAAGAGGAACGTGAGAACTGCTGAGCAGACTGTGTTTCTAGTTATCTGAGAACAACTGTACATCTACAAGTAGCTGAAAATTGTGATGCTACTATGATTCTGTCACGTCCTTCAGCAGATACATTCTGTACAGACAGACCCTTGTACAGACAGGTTAAAGAACAGACAAACCATTTTCTCCTCCTGCATGCAGAGGGAACTGAACTCAGCTTGTCAGTGAGGGGCAATGCTGGCAAAATGATGATTGGGCTAGGAGGTTGTCTTAAAACGGGTGAAGAAAGCCTATTTCTTACACAATGAGTAGCGAACTTCTGGGATTTATTCCTGCAGAAGGCTATGTCTATCAGCTAGTTTAGGAAGTGATTAGATAAATTCATGGGCAATGTGGGTCTATAAAGAGACGCTGAAGGGAATAAGCAGGTTATACTTCCTGAATTCCCGACTCAGCAAGTCCTATTACCATCAACAGAGGCAGGATATGGGGTGAGGTGAATATGGGGTGAGGTGGGGCATCAGTCCCACTGCAGTAGCACTAGTCTGATATTCTTATGAACTGCATCTCCTCCCCATACCATCTGCCCTGCCTGTGACTCCATAGCCAAATCTGCCTATCACAGGGGTAAAAAGGTTTTTTGCTGGGCTTCCAATAGTCTATAAAACTGGAGCTGGCCTGTGGGAAGTGGCTACTTGGGATCATTGGCATAAGAGATAATAGGTCTGGGCCTATTGGCATCATTGTCCAATGACAGTTATAGAGATAAGCTGGTGATAACAAAACACAGCCTGGTAATGCCTAGCTATTCCTCAAAATGGCCTGGGGTTGTCATCTGGATTCCTCATTTGCTGCTCCAGGAGAAGAGAGAAGGGATGGGCTATCAGACGCGAAGCTTGCCTATTTTTGCTTTCAGTGTATTTGGTGGGGGTTGGAAATGTGATGTGTTTTCCAAAGTTCACAGCACCAAATAGTTCTCAATAGTGTCACAAATAACATTGTTTCGGGTCTGTGAGGGATTTATGGACAAGAGAAAAGACCCTTGAAATCGATATCAATAATTCTGCTGCTCAAGCTGAAGGCAACTCTCCAACATCTGTCAGGGGCTGTGTTTTTTTATACCCCCTCTGGCCAAAAGGAGGCAAGACCATCATAATTAGCTACTAATTGAGAAGCCTGCATCTAAAAAGCACAATTTCAGAGAACAAAGAGCCAGAGAGACCCATTTCCAGAGCTAATTAGAATTAATTCATAGCTTGAAGTCGAAGGGCTCCTACAGTACTGGGAGTCTCTCTTGCTCTCTCCTAAAATGCTAGTCTAAACATATGCATACCAATCATAGAAGGCTCATGACCTGTGTGGCTCTTGTGTAATACAGAAACAACACTGCTTGTTAAAAATCAGTCTAATTTTCATCTTTTTACAGCCCTGGGCTATGTTTCCTTTCTGCAGTCTCTGGTATCTGCACTTGGTTATGAAGCCTTTGGGGTTATCGTGGTGTTTGTCTGTGTGGGTACTTCACTACAGCAGCGCTCACCCAGGCTTATGACGAGCACCCAAGTGGCTTCCCTACCTGGCCTTCCTTCCTTTTGTGCATCTGTCTGCTAATGAACAAAGGAACAATCTCAGCACTTTTTCTGCTACTGCAGGAACAGAGCTTTTAAAGACAAAAAGGTCTGCAAAACCTGGCCACGCTGTCTGTGGCACCCTCCTGAAGATGGCTCAGGCAGAGCTAACTTCAGTCACCTCCCTGAGCTGCTGCAGTCCATTTGGTTTTCTCTCAATAGGTACACAGCAGCAGTTCCCACATGAACTGGGGGACTCCCCCAGAGTCCTCAGTAGCCCTTCAGGTGGTGAGGATGCAGGCTGCAGCTTCCAGTCTTCATGTGGTCTCATAAAAACCTTCAAAAGCTGATTTTATTCTTTAAGACCTGAAGTTAAAGCCCCCTACAACCCCATAAACATCTCAGTACCAGGTTAATTCACAATATTCGTGTTTTATTTGCGATCACCGTATCTCTCTTATTTGTGTTTAATCAACAACCCATCAGTCCCAGCACCTCTTCTTTACTTGAGGACTAAGTCAATGCAAGGACGCTCCAGCAAGAAAATGAACCAGACCATTCCATTATGACAGCCAGCATTTTCAGAATGCCTCCATCTTCAGTTGACCTGTATAAGGCACTTTTAAAATGAGCTTGATTCTTTTCAGAGCACCTTTCTTTGGAAGACTGCAATTAGTTGCAGTTGCTTCAAGCTAAGGATCCAAAAAAGAGCAAGATGGTAATTGATTTGGGTAACACATTCTCATTAGTGATGATCTTGTTATGGAGGAGGCGGCCTGCTGAATTCTGCTGTGCTGGCCTCCTGATGTAAGTACGTCTAACAAATCTTAGAGTCTTCACAGTTTAATTGTGGGTGTCAGAAGCTGATGCTCCTAAAGCAGACAAATGGCTTAATTTGCAGGAGCGAGGAGTCAGTACTTGTGAGGTGCCTCATTTATGGTTCCAAATATAGCTGCACTTCTATATCTTTAGTTACCCACAAGTGAAAATCTGGTGTGTTATACCTCTGCTAACATGTACTGGGGCACATGTGAATGCCGCGTTACTGAAGTGGAGACACTCTGAGCTTCTTGAGTACCTTTAGGTTTCCTGTTGAAGGAAACTGATTTTCTATAAAAAGACTCTCCAAAGGTTTTTCTGCCACCGGGCTCACCCAGACTATTAAACTGCAGGATTAATCTTTTGGGGTTTTTTTCTACGTGTCTTAGAAACGTCCTCCCTTCTGTGAAGTGCACCTAGTGTGTTATTACACAGTTCCCTTATGAGGGGAGGGACAGTGTCTACTGCTGTCACAAGTGAAGCCAATTCCCTTGCCTTGGCTTCATAGCCCACTGCTGAGAGGGGATCCAGGAGCTGTAGTCTGCGTCTGCATTAAGGCTTCAACTGGAACCAAAGCCAACTGTAATCTCTCTGCTCCTCTTTCCCTGCATCCAGGGCCCTTCTGCATAGCAGCTTCAGCTTGAGAACCGGAATGTCACATTTCCGTCTTATCCAGAGGACCAGACCTGCCTCCTCAAACTTCCCCATCACATACAGACATGTTTTGCCAGGAGCCCACTCGAGGTTTGTGGACAGCTTGAGAACTCCAGGTGCTGCATGCTAGGTAAAAGCAATTTGGTAGGCAGACAGCTGGTTTGTTACAGGGTTGCCAAATGTAGTGATGAGGCAAAATATCACCCTTACACTCCACAGAGCCATCACTTCTGCCTTCCCACCCCATGCCAGTGCAGGCAGTCTGCAACTTACCTCTTCGACCTGGCTTGTGCTGCTACAAATCCATGTGCTCCTTGTGACAGGAGCCTCCCATCACTTTCCGATAGATTTCCACTGATTTCCTTTCCCAAATATCTGGATTCCCTGTACAGTCTTCAGTAACCTTACACTGCTCCCATCCTGCACGCAAATGGGTACAACGTGGCTTGAGGATGGCTCAGGTAGCTCGCTCTTGCTAAACTCCAGAATCTCCTCCTCCTTTACACATGTGATTCCTGCTGCACTGCCTGCAGCTGATGCTTGAAACACTGAGAAGCAGTCACAGCAGGACTTGCGATTTTCTGTTTGGTCCTGCTGGCTCATGCTTGCTGGAGTTACTTGTATCTGCAGTGGTTCGCATTTCTTACATTAGTAAAGCTGAGTAAGGTTGTATAAAAGTTCAGTTTTAAAGACTTCAAAGCTATTTTTATTTAACCTCTCACTGACCTAGCCCATTGCAGGGCAATCAGGTGACTACAGAGCCAACTTCTTGTTGGGCATTGTTCTCCTGCTAACCTTAGGTTTCTTCCTCTTGAAGGCATGAAACATGTTATCAAATGAAAACTCTTTCCATGGGTTGTAAAAGTTCCTTTAACGCTTCTTTCCCCCCCTCATTTGTGCACAAATGAACTGGCTCATCACAAGTGAATTGACTGATTGGGGTTAGAAGTGGAACCAGAGATACCAAAATACCATTACTATGGCGTTGGGACTGCTCTGTACCTAAGTGATACCATATGTTGGCCTGATTCTAGCAGTGTTTACAGTGTGACTACATCCGCTCAGTAGGGATCTGTCTGGAAAAATGGTCAGGGTGGAAAAGAATAGCTGAAGAAAGCCTCCCTGAGCAAATGCTGAAAGAGCTGCTAAGGGGCAATGCCAGAACCGTCATCTTTGATGACTTTGTTTCCTAACCAGCCAACCTTCAGAACTGGTTATGACCAGTAAAGGAAGAAGACAGTTCCAAAATGCACTCGGGAGATGTCTTTGCTTCTCGTTACTTGGTCTGTATGCAATGATGGTCATCAGTCCTGGGAATGGCACCTAGCCCAAATGCCAAATACCACTTTGGTGTGGCATTGCATGGCAGGGGCTGTGATCTGCAACAGGAGAGAAACTGGAAGTTGGCAGTGGCTCTGAATTTCGTATCTAAACCCCACGTGGTATATCAGGAAGTGCCCATAGATTTTAATGCTTGCATGATCCTGCTTTCTGTAGGACAATCAGAAAAAGCCCTTACACCCAGTCTGAAACCAAAGATGGCAATGACAAAACTCCCATTAATAGCTTTGGATGCAGGCTGAGCCATCAGCTGGCCGCACTTTGGTCTGTTGCGAAGATAAATAAATCCCATGAAGTCCTTATAGTCACACACATGAGGAGAATGTCTGATACCTCATTTATATCTCATAATTACTGCAGTTATAAAATTCCTAACTTTAAACAGCTTCTTTTACACTGTTCCCTAAACATTTCCTTTTGAAGCCCTTCATTTATTCCTGGTATGAAGCTCAAAACCTCCCAGAATCTGAAAGATATTTGATCCAATCCCACAACTGCCATTCCACAAACATGTAAATAAAACAAAGATTCTGTGAATGGGGATCTCAGGCAGTTGTGGGGAGAATAAAGGATTAGTGAAAGATGACTCTGCCATTGTTCTCCTAATTGATAAAAGACAGACCACTGTTATTTTGCATAATGCTGTTACCACAGGAGCCTCAAGCAACTTAACAGAAGATCCTGTGTCATCGAGAACCATTTCTGGATGCTGAAAACGTTCCTGTGGAGTTACTCCACTCCAAGTGCTTAAGAAAATAAGGAGCAAAGTGAGTAAGGTGGTATCTCTGCTTCCTCTTTTTAATTGAAAAAATGGCTCTTGGATGAATCCACCTCATTTTTCCTCTGCAAATTGCTTTTCCTGAGCTGTGTTTCTTCTCTGAGCTCCTTCCCAGACGTGCCACAGCTCCACAATGTGCTTTGATGCTACATCACTCCTGCCAGCTAAGACGCTCCTCCTCTCCCAAGCCCAAAAGAGCTGGAGAAAATATAAAAGCAGCTATATGTGATCCCCCTCCCACAGCAGTCTTCCACTCAATGCTTGTTTATTGCCTGAGCTCGGCATCGGGCAGATTCATGTTTGTAACAGTGAAAGCAGCCAAGCAAATTGGGTGAGATTACAAAGAGCTCAGGATAGCTTTACAAGCAGTACTGATAAATGTACACCCACATTTACTATGAATATTAGCTTTTCTGTTGAATATTGCTGTACATTTAGAAGAAGTTCAAAGGAAAATACGCAAAAGGGAGCAGCACTCTTGTATAATGTATGAGTGCCATCCTATTGCAGAGGTTGTATCTTAGAGGACAAAAAGGTCCTGGTAACTCAAAGGAATAACCTCTAAATTCAAAGGGGTTTAAAACATAGGATTTCAAAGCTCACCTCTGCAGGGTATCCAACCAAATCTTAACAAAGGCCTTACTAACTTGGCCTTTCAGGAGCTCCCAAGAAAAAACAACTACTGAGCCGTAAAGCCTCTCATGGGATTGTGGTGGGATCATGTATGCAACACACTGTGAATAAGGCTGATTCTATATGAGCTTTGACCAAATGTCACCATGCAAGCATCAGGGGTAAATGTGCAGGTTGAGGGCCAGTCCATCCCTTTGGAGTTGAAGTGATGAATGCCGATTCAGAGACATAGCAGCATCTGTCTCAAGTAAGGGAGAAGGAGAAACCATCTGCTCAGTGAAACTGGAACAATGAAGGGTGAGAACCACCAAATGGCTTAGAAGGTTGTACCACTCAATGTATGATACCACAGCAAGTTAGACACTGCACTGAGTGAGCTCCCGTGAAGCATGCTTCATTTCCTTCCCACCTCTACCACATAACTATTTATGTCCTCCAGGAGCTGCTCTAGACACCAAATTTACCTTTTGTGTGTAACCAAGGCCATGTCACACACAGTTTAGGTTGCATTTTGGGGAAAAGCTCCAGGGAAGTTTAGGTACATGCACATGAGATGAAAAATGGCCATCTTTGTACATAAATTCTTCTCCTTTTCTCCTTTTCAAAAAGCAAGGGTGTAAGCAAACCAAAGAGAGGCAAATGCTGTGATTTTCCTTGCATTCCTCAAGTTGGGACCTCCTGTCCTTTCCCTCCTGCCACTCAGGAAAAAAGTGCTGTGCTGCTGGTTGTTTGGCAGCTGCTCATAGGCCTGCATGAGAAGTGATGTGCTGGGGAAATCTGACTTCTAGTGTAACAAGGACCTTCAAGCAAAGGAAAAACTGATGAATGTGTACAGAGGAGCTAAACAGTCCCCAGTGTTCCCCTAAAACTCCAAAGAAAGTGTTTGGTACCTTTTAAGTGGACAGCCTGAGTAGTTGGGTGAAATTAAGAAAAGAAAACTATAGCTCTTGGAACCAGGGAGCTCTTACTAAGATATGCTTTCTAATAGCACCCCAGGAGAAAAGCAAAAGCTGTGTGATCTCAGAAACTTCAAGCTGGACAAGACAAAGCCCTAGCGAATGAAACAATCAATTAAAAAGAGTCAATATTCTTGCTCGGGGATGGGGTGAACTCTTGGCCTCATGTCATGTGTCTTTTTCATTCCCCACTCCTGTGATACTAAAAAAAAGGACTGACCCAATCCAGGGATTACACAAAGAATGCGCTTCAACAAAGGGAAACACATGGCCTATCTGCTCACCCTCCAGTGGCATTCAGGACCAGAAGAGGGGATGGTCTGAATAGTCAGGATTACATTCCTGGTGGTTTCTGTCAAATGCTATGTGCCATGAGAGGAAAAATAAATGCACCCTGTCATTAGAATATTTTCTCTGTGTTCTCCTGTAAGTCATGTGTCGAATAGAGGCAGTGATAGCCATTGAAGCCATTCCTGCTTAACAGCATGTCTGAGATGTTAGTTATTCCTGTGTCTGTGTGAGAACCGGCTAGTCCCAAGCACAGCTCAGCAATTAGGTTATTAATAGCCCTATTACTGTGCACCATCTAGTTCTCTTTAAAATTCATGGTGCAGTTAGCTGAGGCTTTTTCATAGCAGGAAAAGTACAGAGATGCAGGAAGACTGAGTCAGAACAGTGTTTTGAAGTGCATCGAGAAACCATTTAATTAAAGAAGGGAGCTCTAATATTGTGTTCCAAATGATTACTTATTTATATGCTCCTCAAATAGTGCTATTTTTAAACCAGATTTTGAAGGGAAGACAATTTGTATTTTTACATGCAGACAGTCCTGAAGTTAAATGAGCACAGTGCTGCCCTAGAGCAGCAGGAACAGAAGAATCTCAGTGTCAGTCCTTCCGGGTCTTCTGCTGCCCCATGGCATCACAAGTGCTGGAGATCAAGACAGGCACCTCCACTTAGGCAGGCTTGCCAGCTTCTCCCCACTGTCCTTCTGCAGCAGCTCATGGCCTGATGTTGTTAGGACATGGGTGTGGAGGTGCTCAAAAGCCTGGGGAGATTAATAGGGAGAAATGTAGGCATTTGGGGAGGGTGAGGTGGCATTGTGCCTCCTGGTGAGAAAGAGGGTTTTGAACTTCTAAATTGTCGACTTTTGTGGGTTGAGGAGCAGGCAGGGTTTTTGTCTTACAGTGTTGAAGTGAAATTGAAGGCAAACCCTGTGCCCAATGATGAGCTTCATCCTTCACTCCTCTGATCTTTACTGAATGCACCGGTGTGGCATGTGAAGTTCATCAGAGCATCATTTTATGCCCAGATTTCACTGGTCTGAATAACCACACAAGTTGTGGGGAAACAAAATGTTGGCTCCAACATATGTTTGAATGGAGCTGAGGAGTGCCTGTGTGGGGAAGAATTAAAGTTTGCTGAGTTCCTAAATAAATTTGAGCTCAACTTCAGAGACTGAAAGCCCAGTGGCTTCTCCAGTTCCCTCCCTAACAAAGGGCTGGGCCCAAGTGCACTGAAGTCAGAGAGAGAGACCATCACTGACATCAAAGGATGTTGCATCAGACTCAATGAAAGACAGTCTCAGCCAGAGACCAGTAGAAATAATAGCATGTGATGTATGTGACCGACTGCCACTAACCAACCACCCAGATTCCAGGCATTAAATGCTGCAAAGAGCAAACTTGCAAACAATTCATGAAAACGTGCCAAAAAAAAAAGCAAAGAAAAATGTGTAAGGAAACTGCAATGTGTTTGTGGGTATTCTATGAGCAGAAAAATATGTTGTATTTGTGGAATAAATTAGGCCCTGAGAAGTGTTCTCTCAGCTCGGAGTTATGGGCAGTCAAGTCAGCTAATTGAACTAAAGTTTTTCTCTTGCTAAAGGAAGCAAGTACAGAGACATGGGTGAAATGAGTTTGATTTTGCTTTTAAAGTGTGAGTTGCCAATTGTATCTCATTTCAGTAGTTCTCATCCTGTGGATATTCACTTTTATGGCTATCGAAATGCTTTGGTTTATTCTCTCATGAATGCTGACAAGCTTTGGTCTGGTGTTTATCCATATCAGACACTGCAAAGCTCATTCAGCCTCTTATCTCCTTCTGATGAGATTACCACAATGTCCTGCCACAAGGTTTGCCAGGCTGCTTCCTCTGGCAGGGAATGCCACCACTGTGAGAGCATCACGCACAGAGGAAATCCAGAGCATTTTATTCAGACCACATCATGCCTTTCCCTGGCTATGAACAAATAAAATTAACTAAAAATGGGCATATCTGTAGCTAGACCCAGATCACTTAGGAAATGGGGAAACACCAAGAGCAGGTATCTCTCTAATATGGCGAGCAACAGCTGTGTAGAGGCAGCATGGTAAAGGCAGGAGAGTCAGGCTCGAAGCTTTGACTCACATTTGGTCCTCTCTAGACAAACACATTAGGGCTGCTTGGGGAAGGGTTTTTGCCTCGTTTATGGGCTGTCTTAGGGAATTGGAAGTACCCATTTAACTCCTTCCTGGGAGGATCTGCTCTTGGTGACAAGGAACAGGGTGGAGGTCAGACTGTCCATGCTTACAACACAGAATGGTGGCTTCTGATGGTGGTTAAAAAGAGCCTGTCAGGAACCTGTGAAGTACCTATGGTTATCCACGCAGGCAACCCACACCTCCAATCAGCAATGCAGGATCAGAGACAGAGGAACAAAGGGGTTTTGGGGCATAAACATTTTTGGAGAAAGCCACAGAGGTTTTTCAGATAAGGGATCAGACCCTTAGAGACAGGGAGCACTGAGGAAGACAGGACACTAGGATAAACTTCTTGTTTGTCTGTGCACGCTGGCAACCACTGCAGCTGCTTAGTTGCAGGCTTGGGTATGTGGGTTACAGCTGTATTCATTCAAAACTGGGGTTTAGTTAGGCTTTTAAGATAAGACAGCAACAAACCACACAGCTCTGTCCCACTGCTGACCGAGCTGCTGAAAGCTCCAGCTCTCCTCACAGGCGGTGGTTATAAATCAGGTGGTCACAAACACTCTCAGATGACGATCAATTCCCAATCCCAACAAGCAAGCGCCACTTTCCATCCAAACACCACAAAGCACTCTACAAACCTTCACAGACACTCTTTCATAAAGACTATTTTATGTCCAGACACCGAAACAGGCTGGATGACTTCCTCAAGGTCACACAGGAAACCAGCGTGGCAGAGGCTGCAGGTTGCTTCAATTCCCAACAGTAACACATCTCCTTGCTTCCCCAGACAGTCCCTGTCATTTAACATCAGTCTTTGGCCCTCTTTGTCTTTCAGTTGTTCTATGGTGCTGCTCTCTGCATGAACAAAACCCTGTTTGCTACTGCTGTTATTTATAACTGCTCTTACCTTTGACCGGACTTGTGGGTTCTTTTAAAGTGTGTTCAGCCCTTGATTTTGCTCAAAGTGCTGTGGGTGTCATTTGTGCAGCAGGTGCTGCTCAAAATTAATCATTTGCCTTGAAATTATACTCTCATCTAGTGATTTTCAGGTGCATCAGTTGCCCCATTAGGGCTACATGCTTCTGGTGAGCACCACACTTTACTTTTCTCACAGCCAGTGTTTCTTCACTCTGCTCCCCATAACACAAACTGTTTTCTGATTGCCAAGTCTTGCAAACCAGTACCTCACCCTTTTTGTCTGTCACAGACAAAAGGCTACTGAGTGTGGCCCTGAGGCTCATTAAAGTTCACAGCATCACTTGTCTAATGTGGGGTTTTTTTAAGTTACCGTGTCAAATGTGCTTGTTGTGCAGTGTTGGCTTGCTGCAGTGGTGGGTGTCTGCAAGCTCTGCCATGCTTCTGCTGACAGCAGGCAGTGAAGTGCTTGGAGAGCCCTTTGAAAGAAAATGGCTTGGCCTGATGGCAGTGCTGGGGATTTTCACATGTCTGTCCAGCCTGGGGGTGGTCTCTGCGCTGCAAGGCAAGCACCTCTTCCCCACCTCTCTGGAGGTGCAGCAGGGAAATGGAAAGAGAGCAGGCAAGTCCAGACTGTGATCCCACTGAGGACCTTTCTACCCAAGTCAGAACTGCTGCAGCAAGCGCTTGGCCTGAGACCTTGGCTTGGCACCATTACAGGAGTGGATTTACTGGTGGGGATTAAGTGGGCCTTTGCCATTCCTCTCCATTAACAACATCCAGCACATGGGTGGTGTCACAAGATGACACAGGAAGCTTTGCAGCTGCCCCCTTTGCAGCAGTATCCAGCTTTGGCATCCTGCTTGTCTACCCCTCGAGAGCCACCCTGGTCACTCAGTCATGGATTTAAGCTCTTTGATCCAGTCTGACCGAGAATGGTGTAAACAGATACACAGGAAAAAATGCATCCCTATAGAATCACAGTGTCATAGAATGGTTTGTATTGGAAAGGACCTTAAGGCTCACATAGTTCCAACCCCTCTGCTATGGGCAGGGACAGCTTCCACTAGATGAGGTTGCTCAAAGTCACATCCAACCTGACCTTGAACACTGGCAGGAATATTGTCCCAAACCATCTCTAAATATGGTAGAGGTTGGGTGAGTCTGCCCTGCAAGGACTGCCTTGTGAATCATGGTCTGCCACTTTTCAGCTAATGCACTGTATGATGTTGTCTCAACTTCTTTCCCTCACAACCGTTAGCTTTCAGTGCAGCAGGAAATGCTTTTGGTCTTGCACTGCAATAAATCTGCCTTGTACTCTTGCTTCCAGCTCCTGGGAACTATCCAAGTTATTCTTCAAAAGGCACATCATAATACATTTGGTGGTCTTCAAGTCTTGGCTTAGCTTTGCTCTGTGGTTTGCACTACAGGGAAGCCAAAAGCAGAGGAGAAAGGTGGGCTATTTCTAATAATTATACAACTTAAAATCAGATATAAAAAGTAAAGAATAACATACATACGAGTGGCATAAACTAGTGCCTCTGTCCCTCTGTCTGCTTGCACAGTTGAAGAGCTACTTGGCTTCTTGTGCCCTGAGCTTATGCATGTACCTAACATTGCGTGGGTGAAGTCTCCCTTGTCTTCTGTGTTTGTCTTGAAGCGCAGCATCATGCTGGATCCTTCTGAGTCCTTTTGCCTCTATTTACAGAGAAATACAAAACAACAACAATTTTTCCCTCGTGCCTTCACGGTGCAAAGGAAAGGCTGCTTCCCACTTCTCCTTGGAATCCATTAAAGTGACTTCAAACGATGAGCAGACCTTTTACTGATGATAATTAATACTCATTTAGCTTTTAACATTTGTGTCCTCAAAGGCTGAGTCCATTTCCCAGGGTACCAAACCAGTGCACCTGGGACAGGATAGTGAGAGTTAGCCATGGATGTGAGCAGGACTTGTCTGGGGTTTCTCATTTTGTTTTTCAGGGATTTGGTTGGGTTTTGTTTAAGTGTTTGTTTACCATTCGCCTGCTCTTTCTGATCCACTTTTTGTCTTTAAAAGCTCTGCTGTACTTCTCACTGTCATTACTGAGAGTTATTGCTACCTTGTTAGCTTCTGCCCCTGGCTGAGGTGTCTTCCAGGGGTCTCCCTAAGGCTTTCTTTTGCCTTTAGCAAGGTTAAAGATTGGCAGAAAGCTCTGTGTTCAATGGCTTAAAGAAGCTGACATGCAATTTCCTAGTTGCAAATGAAGTGTTCTTGATTTTCCTTTGCTGAGGGAGGATATCTTCCATCTTCAGACTCTGCCCACTGCCAAAGGTAGATTATCTAGCTCAGCAGTGCCTTTACCATTTTATTCCTGGTTTTGCTTTGCTCTGCTTCGCTTTCCCTAATTGAAAAGGGCTTGTTAGCTTTGAAAGATCTCAAACAAGACAGGTCTCGCTTGCTGGGAGCAGGTTAAAAGCTGAACAAAGCTCCAGGCCTCTGCTTGAATGCAATTCATGCAGGTGGGCTCCCTCAACAGTGCTGGCATCTTTGGCTTATCATGGAACCATGAGGAAAGGAGAAATCATTCAGTTTCAGTCACAAAGAGCAGCAAATATTGCAAGTTAAAACCCCCTAATGCTGTTGTAGAGTGCAGATATCTCCTCCTCCACAACCACCCCTTCTTAAGCTGTCATCTGTGTAGGTGAGCTTGCAACTGAGAAGTCTGTGACCCTGCCCAGCAGCCATAACTGTGATGACTGGGAATGACTTCTGGCTTCTAGCTCTGTGAATGGAGAATCTGGTCTACAGAAGGTATGGGAGCTGCTTCTCCCTCTCCCTTTTTTGAAAGAAACCTCCCTCAGAACAAATTGGTTTGAGTTCTGGTAAGGGTTTTTGTAGGGTTTATTAAATCCAGAGGCTTTGGGGATCTTTTTTGTCATTACAGGCCACAAAGTTGCATTTTCTTCACATTACTGAATCAAGTAAGAAATCTAAAGGTGGCAACTACTGTACAAACACCGCAGCTAATGGCGCACATGCAAGCAAGCTCTTTCTGGTGAAAGGTGAGCATGGGGAAACAAGAGGAAGAGAAAAACTAAAATAAATGAAATAGTGCCAGCAAAAAGAAACCAAAATCTGAGAAGAGCTCCTTCCTTTTTGTTAGGTTTTGGTGCTAAGTTTCTCCTTGCTTCGCGCTAAGGTAACCACAGCACATAAAGCATATTCACTGTACACATAGCACGTATGTATATAAAGTATATACCATTGAATTGTGCATGCAATTATTCTAGTAACATTCCCATTTCATGGCTTTATAGTGATGAAGCGGTGGGAAGCTGGGTTTAATGAGACTAAGGCTCAAAGTTACTCAGCTGACATGAGAAGACAGAGAAGATGGATTTCCTGTGCCCTAGGCTGGTTTAATTTCTCTGTTCTCTATTGCAGATCTGGGAGATCTCTTAGCCCTGTACAAGCTCCTAGTGTCTTTGGAGGAGAGGCCAGATGGACAAAAAAGCAAGTAGGCATTCGCACAAAAAGCAAGTAGGCATTCACAAGCCTCAGGTGTAGTGTCGGGCTCTGCTATAAGCTTGCATTGAGTCTTTGGACAAAACGCTTCACTTAGAGTTTTTCATCTGCTGGAATACATAATTCAGCTTACTTGTTTTAGTGAAGTGGGGAAAACTGATCAGTTCCTATTTTAAGTGGAACTTGGAATAGTTGACGCTTAACTTTGTTAAAAAGCTATCAAAGATGAACAATTGAGATAGAAATCACATGAACTGTAGCCAGCTGCTTGTATTATTATTGATTTCATTTTGCATTTCTAAAGTAATTTACTCTAGTAGGTCTTGGAATAGAAACAGCAAACCTTTACGTGGTTCTGTCCCAGGAGATGATAGACCAGAGATCCTGTATCTGGCTGCACAATACAGTTATGTGTATAGATAGCACAGTATTACCTCTCCTTGTACCACTGCCTGGCTCACGTTTCTAGATCGCCAGTGTTACAACTGAATTGCTGATGTTATTTACTTTGTGTAGAGCCAATTGCCTGCCATCATCCTGTCACACACTTATACCTAGTTCTCCTAATGTAATTTATGTTAAGCCAATTTATATTACACAGTGAGTGTCTGGTGGAGAAGGTACCCACAGGAGGCTCGTGTGCTGTTTTCCCCCACTGGTATTTAGCTGATCTTCTTACAGGTACTATCTCTCCCCATAGGCTTTTCCTCATTTACATTCCTAGACCCTCAAAGCTGCAAGAACACAGTTACTTCAAGAACAACCCCTGTTTCTCAGGAATTTGCTATCCTCTCTGTGGGATACAGGATAAGTATCTAACACCTGGCCCTCCACATGCCCGAGGCAGTGCATTTTGATTTTATCTGTTCTCAGACCAGTCTCTGTCCAGGTATGTTTGCATTTCTGTTTATTTTAGTTCTAGTTGTGTTTGCTTCTCCTTCTCTGTTTAGATTTTCTCTGTGAAACATGTAATTTGCTCAGCTTCTGGAGGTGCCATTCTTTCCACCATTTCCCAGTAACAGACCCAATTCTAGTTGGGATTTTTGCTTATGTGAATTAGTTGACCTTTATATCAGAGGAATTACACTGGTGGAAAGCTAAGCTGATGACAGCTCTTCCAAATCCTGTTATGTTTCTGTTGCTGAAATTCAGCTTTCTGGCTTATTTTTCATATATATTTTCTTCTTTTAGATCCATATAGTGCTCTGCTAGCTGGGTACTTTGGGAATATTAAGAAACGGTCTAGCACAAAACCCAAAAATAGATGTAAGCTGTTTCAAGTCATCTGAAGGGGTTGGGAAGGAATAGATATCATAGCCACTACATTTACCTGAAAGAGAAACAAGGGTAAATGTTACTATCTGGTGCCTAATACAGAAGGACAAAGGAGGTATTAATCCCCTCTTTCTCCTTTGTCCCCCATTAAATCTATGCCAGGCTATGTTATAAACTTGCATTCACAGACACATTTCTGCCAGGTGAACCTACAAGATCCTTTATAGAGCAAAAGTGATGAATCACTGTTCCCTCGTTGCTGTTGTTTAGGAGCTGATGACGTTCCTCTTCTTCTGCCTTGTCCCTCTGCAGAGGGGTCAGTCAAGGTGCCTACTGAAACGTACTGCCCATCAAACTGGCTATAAGATGTTTGATGGCCAAAGACATCTGGACGTGGTGTCCTCATGTGCTGCAGACTGCAGCGTAGGTCAGTCAGCCCAGGGAGAAGGTTCAGCCATTTATTTTTCTGACCTATTTTCTGGGTGACATTTTATGCTTCCCTTCGTTGTTCTCTACCAAGTCAGCACCATGACAGCCTCAGGGCAATGTGCTTTCAGATCCCAAGGGCCAGCACAAGCCCACCGGCGCTGGACACCCTGCCCGATCCCACCGCACTTCACTGATTTCAATAGCCATCAAATTAAATCCTCCTGTTTGCAAATCCTCTTTCCAGAAGGCAGCCTGCGCTGCACAGCAGGGGTAGAGAATACCCTGCAAAGTCCAGGCCAGCACTTAAGCCAGAGATGTACCCTTTATGTTTTTCAGTGGCTTTGATTTTTAGCTCTGTAGAATTTTCCAGGCTTTGGCTCCCAACCTTTACTAAGGCAATTATGTGACTTTGAAACAAATACAATTCATTTTTCGCCACTTCCCCAGCTCTGCCAGCTGCTCATGGCTTTATAGGGAGCCTTGCACTATTTGGTGTCTTGCCTAAAGTTGCATGCGATTAATCAAAGCAGCTCAGCCTTCACTGAAAAATGAATCCCCAGCTCCAGCCCCGAGCTGGCCACAACATGCACATGATGCCCTGTCTGCACCTCTCACCAGCTCCATCCCTGCAAGGTGTAGCCCACCAACATGACCCAAGCCATGGACATGGCCTGAGCAATAGTACTACACAACAATTTTCATTGTAGTTGTCTGCAGAGCTCCTGTGAATCAACACAATGAGACATTTACCAGCACAATGCGACATTTACTGGAGGGGCAGTGGGGCGTTAGTCTTCCCCTCTCCATGCATGTTAGCTCCAGCTGGCATGGCACGTGCTCCGGTATCACAAAACACTGTCTTGTAGCTGCACATCCCCCCATTCAGAACGGGGCCATCGCTGGAATGACAAATAAATAAATAAATGAAAAGTTCAGCAAAGGGAAGATAAAGCCTTTCGAAAGGAAGTAAATTGTTTGAATGAAAGCACTTCAAGGAAATGATTTTATCGCTCTGAAATTTTATCCGTCCTTTAGAAAACAAACAACCTCGGTAACTACTTTTTCAGGCTACTTTTTGCAGGCAGTTTTTATCTGCAGAAAGGATTAGCTTATCCGTGGATGGAACGTGCTGCACACACCCTGTTCCCATGCAGATCCATGCAGCCGGGAGCTGCGTTTCCAGCTCAGTTCTAGGACGTTTTTCTGCAGCTAACACAGATGACTGCAAAGACCATTAGAACATTTTATAGTTGGAATTTGCAGGAACGCACTGTACCCAGAAGGAAAATGATCATTGATAGGGGAAGTGCAAGATCTGTGATCCCTGTAGTTGTGCAGATGGTCCTCTCCAGAGGTCTGTGATATGTGAGCAGGTCCACAATGATGGCTTTTGGCCGCAACACTTTAATAGTCCACTGAAATCCAGCTGTTCCTGCTCTCACATCCACTTGGCTGCAGCCCTGACTGGCACATCAGCATGGTTTTGCCTGTCACTGGGGACATGCACAACATCCAAAAGACACTCTGAAGTGATGTTTTCTCTGGGTAGTTCGTGCTGTTGCTCTGTAGAGCCCCAGCAGACGCTTGTACCTTGAGCTCACTGGTGGCAGAGACATCAGGCACATGGAGATGTCTGAGTTTTTGGAGGGAGATGCCACCATCACCAGCACAGGTTGGCAGTATGCAGGGCAGTCACTTCCTCCAAAACTATCCAGTCAAAACCTGGACCACAGAAGGATCCCTCAACATAAACATCTAGGTATAAAGAAAACCTTCTCTTCTCATGGTAATGTTTCTGCTCAACATGCGACCTGGTGCAAGAGCTGCGCATTTCCCAGCATGAAACCAAACTCACTCATGTGCTAAGATCTTGGAAGGCTGCACACAAGAAAATCACACGGTGGTATTTACAATCTCCTGAAGGGCATTGCAGAAATCAAAACAATTGGGAACAGAAAGAGGTTCTCCTCAAGGCTTCAAGAGCTGTAGCACTGATTGGCAAAGCAGACGGTGCAAAAATGTCTAAGCTTTACTGCTGGTTCCCTGCCTTGCCAGGTGACGTCCATCTTCCTCCCAGACACACTCTATTCCCATAAAACCGTGTCCTTACAAGAGAAGTCAAACCATCCTAAGGTTAGAGAGCTGCGAACTTCTGATAACCCCAGGGTGACTTTTTGGTGGTGAATATGATCCCTGTTGATCTTGTGGAAAACCATAGCTGTTCCTAACTCTGCTGTTTTATCAGGGAGCTGAAAGAAACATCCAGCTGGGTGATGCCTCTGCATTCAGTAAATGATCCTGCCATTTCCCACTCCTCCCAGATCAGGACCTGGCCGTGCTGTACCCATCTGTAGCAAGATGCAGCTCCTTCCCTGTAAAACTTACTCCTCTGGTGGGCAGGACAGGGTGGGAATAGGGAAATGTTGTTCCAGAGTTCCTGATAAGGACCCAGAGGAAGCGTAGAAAAAAGTGCTTTTTGCACAAAGCCATAAAGGACAACTGTTTCAAATCTGGGAAACAAGCCTGAACCTCTCGACTCTTGGTGCTCTCTCCTTCTTGGCAGTAACCTAATGCACTTCTCTGGTCTCAGGGAGCTGCGACTGCCTATCTCCAGGGCAGAAGACACAGCCAGGCTGACACAGAAGGAAACTTTGGTGGCTGCTTCCTGGAATTGCTCATCAGGCTTTTTTCATATGACTTAATGCAGCTGGTTGCAGCATGGAAACTGCAATGACCACAGGCCTGCGCTTTTGGTAGGGAAAATAGCCTGGGCTTTAGCTTTTGTTAACATTTCTACCCCAAAATCTGTGCACCCAAAACCTGCATTATTCCCAGTGCAGGTTGTCTGGGCCTGATGTGAATTCACATGTGCGCTCACTCCACAAAAAAAAGGCTGTAGGAGGTGAAAATGAGAATTTCAACAGCCAGGCACACAGAAGGGGTGGAACATCAAATTTGTTTACCATCAGGTAGCATTAAAGGGAGCCAGAAAGCAGAGGACAAAGCTCTTCAGCAGCGGCTAATCCCAGTGTAAGAACCAGACAGATCCGTTCCCAGATGCCATTATAAAATTGCAATAGGCAGCTTCAAGCCAAGAATGAAGGCTGTTGTGCAAAAGTATGGTTGGAAGACAAATTGCTAAAGGGCTAGGTGAATGTGTGGAGCAGAAAACAGGATTTATAGGCAGGACACAGCCCCTGTACGTGTTTTATCTTTCAACAGTCCATTTATATAGGTAAAGGCTTAGCTGAACTAAACCTGGTGTTGGAAGCCTACGGGATGAAGAGCTAACCATCCAGGAGTGACCCAGAGAGACGTAATCCTATGGAAATGCATTTAATGGGGATGAAACATTTTCTCGTGTCTGAGGGAGGGTGAGGTGGGGCTGCAAAGAAACCACAGGCAAACCACAAAGCAGAAGGAAGCTGCAATGGCACAAGGAAACCTGGGTGAATCGGTGGCACCACGTTTCACTGCTTGACAGCGAAAGTGTGGGTCTGGGAAGAGGAATGGGGTAGTGCCTGGGAAAGCAGTGTGGGAAGGGGGTCCCCTCATATGAGGGAGAGGAGGGTTGTCAGTGGTTACCACTGTGCTTTTGGGAAGGAGGAGCAGGTCAGAAAAAGCGGCTTCACTTCCCTTGCCTGCTTGCCAGCTTTAACTGGAAAAGAGGGCTGGCTGCTAGTAAATGTTTCACGTTTGTGAATCAGCTTTTCTGGCTGCTCTAAACTTCCCTCTAAGCCCAGTGATGGCTGGTGGTCCGCCCTTCTAGCTGTCTTGGTTGGGGGTCAGGGTACTTGGGATATCCCAGGGGAAGCACCGCTCCTGCCAGGGAGACACTGAGGCGCTGACGGAGCATCTGCTTGCACCCCTGGGGATCTTGGCTCAGCAAGACTTCAGGCTCAGGACCTGGGCTCACTCACAAGGACACTTCCCTGATGGATCAGCAGTCCCTCACCAGCATAGGGCTCTACTTCAGTTGCGCTGCAGATCACTGTGCTCAAAACATTGAAATATATACATATATGTATGTATGTATATATGCAGGAACATGTAAGAAGTCAAACAAAGTGTTATAAATGTACAGTGAAAAAATAACAATCTGGCTTCTTTGATTAAACATTTTGATTTACTGGGATAAACAATAGGTTTATTACCCTGTGCAATGTAACTGTTATTGGGGAACACATCTGGTCTCTGAGTAGTAATGCACTTTTTGTAATGCCAAAGCATTCTAAAATGTGAGGGAGAAACAACTGTCAAAATGGATCTATATATTAAAAAAAGAAAGAAAAAAACAGCCAGAAAGGTCAAATAAATTTTGAGTTATATATACATAAAGAGGCAGTAGGAGAGCATGGCTCCTTAATATTATTGTGGCCAATCTATGACATTTATAGCCCTTCTCCTGCCTGGCCACTGGAGGCTTCTCCATGTCTGTTGAGCAGTGGCAGCCACTGTGACACAATGCCAAAACGATTCACTCTTTTTCCCTAAGTTCAGATATGGGGCTGCAGCCATTTGAGATTCAGGTCATGCTGGAGATCACATGGAAAAGTAATGAGTTCTGCTAAGTATATGGATAAATGCAGGGAGCAGAGTGGTTTTCTCCAGCCTGGTGGACCTGGAGGCAGGCACAGCTCCTGCTCCTCAGCCCTTACTGCTGTGTGTCAAGGCAAGGGTTCAGAAACGTTGCCTAAGAAATGTTGCCTCATGGCTGTCAGGACTTATCACCCTCACAAAATGGGGCAAAATACCCAAACAAACTCACAACAAAGTTAAGGAGATTAGAGGGACTGAGCAGTGAGACCTCACTTGGGTCTCTTTCAATTCTTTAAAGAGGCATAAAAAGAGCCTTTAGAAAATGTGTGTGGGAGGTTATCCCCTGCTTGATTTGCTGCATTAGACATTCAAATTGCCCTTGTTTTCCCAGGAAGACTCAACTGATGAAGGACTTCCAGCAGCACAGGAGCACTGCAACTACCAGCAGCCTCCTTCCTCTGGCCACTCACTGCTCTCCCAGTCATCCTTATGCATGGACAATGCTGAAAGGCCATGTTTTCAATGGTGATCACTGCTTAGCACCACTCAACCTGCAACATCCTAAAATGAGATGAGAAAGGCCAGGGCAAGGCCTTGACCAACCTGTCTAGTGGAAGGTGTCCCTGCCCATAGCAGGGGGTTGGAATTGGATGAGCTGTAGGATCTCTCCCAACTCAAACCATTCTGTGATTCTGTGATTTCTGAAAGCAATGAGGATACACACTGTGAAAGGAGCAAAGTTGTCTGGAGATCTCCAATGTGGCAGCCACAAATGAAGGCAAGGCTTTCCACACAAACTACCTAAATAAAGCTCAGACTGGGTGCAGAATTCACCTTTCTCTTTGTGAAAAATTACTTATAAAGCACTGTTAGCCTGGGAGAAACATGGGACCACCTAGAGCTGTAGGGCTGTGTATGTGCAAGCTGCATTATGGGAAGAGATTAGTTTAATGTTCAAGGCCAGGGTGGACATATCCTTGAGTGGCATGGTTTAGTGTGAGGTATCACTGCCCATGGCAGGAAGGTTGGAACTAGATGGTCTTAAGTTCCTTTCCAATCCTAACTATTCTATGATTCTATGATTAATGGACACTGGGAGAAGAGGTTTGTGTCATCTTTAAAAACATGCACTCATGTGTGCAGATATCTCACACAGCAAACAACCACATCATAGAGGAAGAAAGCATCTGTTAAAACTGGATTTCTCTCGCATGAACTGGGGTTTTCAAGCTGCTACACTTGCGGCTGTGTGCTACCAAGTGGTATTGTCACATCCAAGCATGCACAAAAGCATGAGTCATGTCCCTTTGAAATCAGGAAATGAGCTTTAAAACGTACCCATTTTTTACATAAAGGACCCAGAACACCCTGTTGATATTTTTTTTTTCTCTCTGTATATATGGGGGTCACAGCTTTGGAAAGAAAGTTAAATTTTTTATAGAAGAATCTGATGCAGTATTTTAATGTAATCCTCTGATTCCCAATGATGCCTTATGGGACCCATTAAGTGACACTTAATTTGTGAGCCTCAGTGCCTGGAAACTGGATCCATGATTGTCTTACAAAAATGCAAACAAATCACAAAAGTCCACAGCAACAAAAGAACTTAATAAAGAAAAGATGTTAAGAATACAACTGCTGTATTCTTGTCTTGCACTACTTCTTAAACCAGCCTCCATCACCTTCTAGTTTCTTCTAATGGAACTAAAAAGCTAAGGGGCACTTTCTCCCCTCTTCCTGAAGTCTTCCCTCTCTATGTAAAGATAGTTAACAAAACAACAACATCAACAACATTCATGGCAGAAGAAAACCTTCTTTCTTTGTTGCACAAGGCCTGGTTTTGGGCTCTGCCTACCAGATCTCTTGGTGGTGTGGTAGACGTGGCATCTCACGGGGAAGGTGTTGTCACCCTGACTTCCCCATCTCAGCTGCCTCCCTTAACGGCTCTGGAACACCAGCTCCTGAAGGCTGTCCAGCAATGATGGGCAATGACCAGAGCAGAGCTGAGAGGTTTTCATGGTATCATTCATGCTTCATTCTCACAGAGGTGTCAAACACAGGCAATGAGGCTTTTATCTCTAAATGAGCAAGTGGGCCTTTCTGGGCATTTCTTGTGCAGGTGCATCTGCTCAAGAGAACTGACACATGCATGCCTGTCATCTGATTCTAGCAGATGACTGATGTTAAGAAGTGTGATTGTTTAGTTTCCAGTGTGTTTGGGCTTATCACTCATTTTCCTTGGAATGATAAATGAATATTTTCAGCTGTGGCAAAAGTTTGGATGGAGAAACACATTGACACACTTTAAAATATTGAAAATAAAGGAAAAATAGATGTCGAGCCCTTTCTGAGTTTAACAGAGCTGTGTTCTCCCTGGTGCTCCATTCAGCATGGTCAAACTGCTCCCCAAAACCTGAAAATAAAAACAAATGAAATCAGAATGCGTGGAAACCTCTGAATGGAAAAGTAAGGACTGATCCTGAAAATTTCATGGACAAGATTGCTTAACTTGGACAATGAGAAAAGCCCACAAGAGCTGAGGGCATCCCATAGGAGTCTCACATGAAGCCCAGAGTGCAGCTTAATGGCACTTTGCTCCCCACTTTATCAGCAGCACAGTGGTTGGATGAGCCACTGAGCCATACCAGCAGAAGAGAGCTACCCATTATATGAAGTGATGTTTCTTGCTGGTGGAAGGGCTGCAGGTGCACACTGTGGGGCCAGGAATGCATGGGTGCTTGCCCATGGATGAGATGGAAGCATGGGGATGGAAGGTGTAGCAGGAACAGTGGTAGCTCTGGCTCAAACTGATGAAAGTTGCACCCATGAATAGCAAAAAGCGTGATGCTGGAGCTGTATCCCCACCTCATGTAATGGGTTGCCCTTGGCACTGCACTAAATACATTAAGTGATGATGAATATACATATCTTAAGATTAAATCTACTTCCTAATAGAACTTTTCACTGACAGCCTTTTCTTCTCATGCCTTTGAACTCCACACAGCTGAACAACTGCCTCTGGGTGGAACAGCTTCCCAAGTCAAAATAGCATCATCAGAAGACTGAAGAAAACTCGCAGTGTTTAGAAAATAGTTTTTGTGGATAAACCAATGAAGCCAGTTTCCATAAAGCTCCTTCAAATTTAGGTCTTGATCTGGGAATTTGGTTTAAAACAGATGAATTTACTCCCTGGGAATCCTGTTACAGGTTGTGGGACTATATGCAGGGGAAAATACCCACAGTACAGGACTATCCCCTTTTCCTTGATGTGACAAAGGCTCCTGAAATCTATTCCCATGATAGATGAAGACTTCAGAAGAGTTGAGCTCTATCTGCAGGTGCTCAAACCAGTACTTTTTTTCCAAGCTCACTTTGTCTTGAAGGTAGAATAAATGCTGTTGCAATCTTTAGGCAAGAATTGGCAGCTTCATATTGTGGCATTACAGGGGTATTTCCCCACCAAAAACCTGAAAGCATGTTGAGACATCTGAAGCATCTGAAGACATCTTTTCAATGTGAACTTGCAGTGCAGTGTCACAAAAGCAAGCCTAGTCATACAGACTGCAGCCCTCTCATCCCCCCACCCTTCTCTCTCGCCCCAGGTATGTCCAGGTGCTAGTGGTGGTTTCTTGGAGAAGCCACGGTGGCAGCCTGGGTCTTCTTTCCAGCAGAAGGCCCTGACTGATGAAGGTATAGTGAAGGGTGGTGAGGACAACCCCAGCATGGTCCCAATGACATAGGGTGGCTGCACCAACCTCTTGCCCAGGACATGATGTAAAGCAGGAGGAATGGCATCCAGGCTGACAGGATTTGAAAAGGCTGGAAAACCAGATCCCCACTCTGCAGCCCTGCTGTGCACATCTGTGCTGGCTGGTCCATCTCTGCATGTAGGGGAGGATGTATTGCTGCAATCACCTCTAGGGATTCTCTATGAAATCTGGGGAAACCATCAAACCAAGCAACCCCTTTACCAGCTCTCTTATCCATCTGGCCTTCAGCTTCCCCTCTGGAGCGGAGCCAGATGAAAGGGACAGTCTCTCAGCTTTTCCCAGGCCATTTTGGGGAGCGCCAGCTTTATCCAGCTGGACCTGCTGACTGAGGATGAATCCTATAGGCTTTCTGCAGTGCTTCCTTGGGCACAAATTCTACTGGATACAGCGGCAGCTTTGCTGCAGAAAGCTGGAAGCAAGGACAGTAGAACAGGATTTTCTCAGAGGCAGTAAGACTTAAAAAAAGGTGATAAAAAGAAGAATGGTGGGGGTTTAACAGCGGGAAGATGAGCGTCTGAGTCAGGCAGGATTGCTGACCACACTTCTGCCTGCAAACTGGGAAACACAAAGAAAATCATTCCTGTGCTATAGAGATACCCAATTATCATCCGCCATCTCGCGTGCCTCCAAAGAGAAACTCCTGCAGAGGTCTTTGAAGCTCTTTTAATACAGAAAGTAGAAAAACACTCTGTCAGGCTGAACCAAGATGCAGAAAGTGATCATATAAATCCCATGTATTGGAGCACAGCCCAGGCGTTTCTGACTGTTGTTTTTCACCCAGTTCAGCAATTCAGCAGAATCACGTCTGCAGTCCTAGATCTATCAGTTTTGGTAGTGATGGTCCTTGAACTAATCACTTACACAAATCAACATCTAAAAACCTAGCAGGGGACTAAGGTGGCTGCAAAAAGAGAATTACAACTAACTTCCAGCAATGTATTTGGGGTTTACGAATTATCATTATGTTTTGGATTCACATAGGCTTCATTGTTAGAGAGGATAAAACCTGCTAAGCCCTCAGTTCCTGCCACATCTCTTTGGAGCAAGGAGAGAGCGATAGCAATTAACAGGGAGGTCTCCAGCAGTGCCAATGGGCAGGGGGTTGTCTGTGCATTTTAATCTTTCAGCCCCCTAAGAGAGCGGAACGGGTGAGGAAGGCAGTGCACAGCCCTGCAGAGGTAATTATTGGTAACGGAAACAGAACAGCACCATCACCACTTCAGCAAAACTATCCCATCCAACCCAAGTGGCTCTGGGCTCATTATCAACCTTCCAGAAACCCTTGATGGTGTTCTTTGGAAGTGGGTTGATGTCATTCCCACAGGACTGTCACTGTCACTGGGAAGGGTTGCAATGGGGATGTAGGTGCAGATGAACTGTGCCAAAAATACCTTTACTGGTCCAGACCTTTATTTCCCCTGGAATATCTTTTATGTGAAGCATCTCCAGTGAAAAGAAGAGGTCAAGCAAACATTTAGAACTGTTTATTGAATAAAAAGAGATTTTAAAGGCTGTATTATTGTTCCAGGACACAATGGTCGTTACTGTTTTTGTTAGTAAGTACCCGTGTGATTTAAAGCTGCTGACAGCACCAGACGCTCACAATGAAATCATCTCTCCCTCTCCTCCCTGCAGTTCAGGCAGACACTCATTTGTATGTATGGGTTCAGCCTGTCTGCTGCTGCTGGCCAAAGAGACAGATACTAATGGCATATGTTAATTACAACCCAACAACTTCCTTTCATTCGGGTGTTTATTAACATTCTCACTTCTGCCCATGGAGGAGGCAGCTGGCAGGAGATGCCAAGGCTGCCAGGGGGTCACATGCGATCTTCAATCTGGGACCACGATGTGCACCAGACTATGCCTGTCAGTCAGCCAGTCAATCTAGCATCCCAGCAGAGACTATTCGCTCTCTCTGCTTATAAGGCTGCAGAGAGATTGGAAAGGAGATGGGAGCTTGGAGTAAATTCCCAGCTGGGGATGCCAATCTCTTGACTGCTCCAGGTGTAGCCCTCCTCTGAGCCTAGGACTTCCCTGGGAACACTGTTGTGTAACAGGCCCAAGCAGCTGGAAAACAGCTCAATAATTTGAAATTTAGGGGGATTTTAAAGTGTCAGGTGCAACTGGCGAATGCAGCCAAACAGGTTTTGCTGGGAATAAGAGGAATTGTTATCTCACATAGAGCCAGGATCTATCTACCTTCCTCTCCAATTCCTGAGAGTAATCAGAGACAAATATTTCAAAGGCAAATGAAAGAAACATTTAAAAGGACAAATAGGGAGGAATATTTCAGGCGACTTTACCTTATCTTTCCCTTCACAACTAGCTTGTGACACTGGAAAAATGAGATTAAAGTCATTGTCTAAGAAAGAAAGGATACCAGATTCCCATTTCTAAAGCTCATCAACATTGAGGGCCAGCTGCCAATGATTTCTTACAGCATGGTGGTCCAAGGCAGCCAGTTAATTCTACATTATAGCTTTTTAAAAACTCTCAATCCCTTTTCAAGCTGTCGTGCTTCAATTTCATGCAACTTTATGCATATCACTGTGCTGCCCAGGAGTCATGGCCAGTGCATCAGGACTTCAGGCAGGCAGGTTTTGGTGATACATAGATCAAACCCACCAAGCTCAAGGTATTAAACAAGCAAAGTCAGTCACAGCACCGCAAAGGAGAGCAGGACGAGTAGGCTGTTCTCTGCTGCCTTTAAAAACCCCTGTATTAATCAAAAGGCATTTTAAGAGCAGTTCATAGGAGACAGCTGTGTGGCTGGTGGGAAGCTTTGAGGCAGCATGCAAGCAAACTAGGAGAGTCCCTCTGCTTTTGTTTTCAGGCTGGTTTTGATGTGTGTCAAGCCTTGTGTGAGGTATGCCTGAGGACTGGTGGAGTTCCTCTGCACTCACCAGGCTGCGTTTGGCATCTGGGGACTTCACATTGCATTGTGCTGCTCTGGTGACTATGAGTTGTTAAGTCTCTCCATGAGTCCCCACAGACTTCACTCATCTGGAAGTACAGCACAATTAGCAACTTATGTTACCTCACTCTTTAATCCTTTTACGGCTTTCTGTGTGTGTGCTGTTCATTCACAAATATCCAAGCCAAAACAGGACATCTGCTTTTATTTGTTGAGATGTGCAAAGAATTACAGTAGGTTAGTAAAACACAATTGTCCTTTACAGTTGAGTGTTTTCTTTCTTCTGTATCCTGTTTACCTTCTTGAGGTTTATTATTTTAGTTACTGGTTTGACCATTTTTGTTGCACAACATTAATAAAACAAAATACTAAAAAAGAAAGTAAAATAAAATAAAAATGCTCGACACCATGAAGGTCATAACAAAATGTCCAGTTGAGGAAGAGTACTCATTTTTGTGCATAGTTCGTTCTCAGATTCCGAAGTCTTCCATTTGGCCATGAAAGCTGTCATTGAATAATTGTGTTGCCCAGTCAAGGACCAGTATGGTGAAGGCAGGCCAGGGGATGATTTGCCATGGCCTACCACACCTTTTTCCCTAAAGGAGGTGGAAAATGACGCTTCTCTTTCTCTTGCAGGACGCAGGAAAAGTGCATATTCCAGCCTATGCAAGGCTGCCTGTGCATTGTTTCTTCTTTGTGCTGACGCAAGGCAGAGCTGAACGGGGTTACCCATGATCTCTAAGGCTCTCCACAGGACTGGAAAAGCCATATCTGGAATGAACATGCCAAAAGAGCAGAATAAACAAGTTTTTTTCTCAGTGTTTGCATCCAGCAAAATCCCCACACAATCACTTGTCACAGAAGACCAAACACAGCCCTGAAAGCACATCAGATGAGCAAGGGCGCTTGGTTTAGCAGCCTCTATTGAAATGGCTTTGTTTTTCATTCAAAGACAAGACATTTAATTATCTGGTCATACATTGTTCTTATTCCCCATGCTACTGGACTGATGTGACATTTTAGTTAGTTATTGAGATGAAGTAAAGCCAAAACCTTTAAGTGCTACAGCAACAAGGAGTTTGCATGCATTGTATCAGTCCTCTGTATCTATCTCATAGAAGGAGACTGTCCACAAGACAGAGGAAAATAATTTCTTTCTTATTAAAAGAAATTTAATCTTCTACTACAAAGTGCGTGTATCCAGGAGGTATACATGGGGCTAGGTTTCAACAAGAACTTTTAACAGGAAAAGCCTAATCCTCTGTCATTACTGCAGCAGAAGGCAATAAACCTATCTGCATACACCCATGGGCAATTGCACACGAAGGGATTTTCTCAATGCTCTGTGGCTTTGTCTTTACTTTTATATTAATAGAAATGATACAGTTAGAGTGGGAATGTCTTGGATGGCTCTTGCTGTGTTTTGTGGTAATGTGCCCTATCCTAAAGAGTTTCACAGGACAAACTGTCCTCCATGAGAGTCTCTGGTTGGTAAATCCCAGTCATCACAAGATGTTCTTGCTTGTGTCCCTTGTTCTCAGATACCTAAACACAAAGCACACTAAAGAGTCCCTATGTGTGTGCATCCACTGAGAAACTATGACGCAGGCTTTTTCCAACCATGGGCTCCCCACTGTTGCAGGTATATCCCCTACCCAGATCAGTATGTGTAAAATCGTCGGGAGAAATGCATCAAACTGGTAGGCTGAAAGAAGAAACACAAGAGGAATTAGTAAGAGTTTGTTGTTGACCACTGCAGAGGGAAAGCATTTGGTGAAGCAGATGTAGCCCATCTTTCCAGCAGAGCCTGGTGACACTCACCAGTCCTCTTGCCATCATTGTGCTGGCCAGCGAGTGTCCTTGCTGGTCCTAGGTGGAGCCAAGGGAGGTGCTGCTTCTGCAGAAGTCCTCAGAGCAGCTGCCTTACTCCATCATGACCCTGAACTCACTGACCTTTGAGGCAGGACCTCAGATATTGTCTCCTAACCTGAATGCCCTAGCAGTTTGGAGGCTCATTACTCTTTTCTTTCCTCCTTCTTGCACAGTGTATCAAACAACCAAAGGCTGGAACTGATACAAGGCTGAATTGTCAGTAACAACATCCCCCCGAGTCCTAAAGGAATTTGGGATGTTTTTCTCCAGACCGCTGAGCACCTCCGAAGCACAGTAATTTTACTAGTCTTGAAAATAGAAGCTGTGGACCGGGAAGTCTTGAATCAGGAACAGGAAGCACTGGCTGAACTGATAACTGAAACAACACTTTAAAACAATCTGATGAATATTGCAGGACGGCAGCAGACTTGCATGGCTTCTGCAAGGACAGGCTAAGCCTCTCCCATCACCTATTATATCAACTGCAACACAAGGGAGAACTGATTCAAAACCAGACCTGTTTTCTCAGTAACATTTTAAAAATGCTTCTCAGAAAACTGGGAAAGCGAGTGGGTAAAATTCATTCATGGATAAATGCCACTGACAAAAGTGTGAAGCAAGAGTTCACTTGCAGCATGGCAAAGGCAGCACGTGGTGTCTTGGTGGGCAGAGCAGGAGGAGGGGAAGAGAAGAGGAAATTTGCTGAAGACACCGATTTTCCCAGGTTAATTGAACCTAGAAAAACCTGCGAGGCACTTCAGAGATGAGGTCAGAATAGTCAGAAGGAGTATAGAAAGAGCAATAAAAAGATTTGAGGAGCGCAAGAGACTGAAAGATGAAAAGGCTCTGCCAGGAGTGATGGTAAATATGAAGGAACCTGACAGAATGACTTGAGATAATTTAAAACATGTCAGCTGAAGTAACACAGAGAATTTGAGCTGAATACACAGTTTCTTTTTATTTAACACAAGACCAGAGTGGCATCAGACAAAAAGGAAAGACAATGGGTGTAAACATTCCCAAAGAAATGCTGCTTTTTCAGAACAACACACACCTCAATTGCCATTTCATTCTGTCTGTGTACAGGGCCATGTCCATACATGTGTGACTTCTTGTTTCTCTCATGACACTAACAGCAAATTCTTCATACATTTGAATGATTTTCATAAGGTTGTGTTGGAAGTGATAATTCAGCTGGATTCCAGGAATGGAATCTCATTCACTTCCAACCCCCTGCCATGGGCAGGTTGCTTAAAGCTCCATTCAACTTGGCCTTGAACACTGCCAGGGATGGGGCAGGCACAACTTCTCTGGGCAACCTGTGCCCCTGCTTCACCACCCACACAGTAAAGAATATCCTTAGCAAATGTATTCAGTCAGGTGGAGATGCAGCGCATGTGCATCAAGAAGCCAAATAAATTCCCCTTTTAAAAGGCTCCTCTTTAGAGAGTGAAAATACCTGCAAACCCAATGGATGAGACTCCAGCCAAGGCACTGCCCCGTGCATCACCCTAGAGCCCCAGGAATTCCTACAGGTTAAGGAATCCAAATCCAAGGGGACTGTAGGGTGTTTTGAAGGAGTGGCAGGCAGCAAGGGGCAGAAGGCAGAGCATGGAATCACAGTTGCCAAGTCCTTGGTGTCCTCCAAGACTATTTCTAAAACCACCAGTGAAGGTTACGAGGAGTGGGAAAGCTGCCAAGCAGTTAGATCCCAAAGGAAGAGGAAGTGGAAGTGTTACAGTTTAGGCTTTCATTATTACAGTCGGGGCGCTGGAACATCTGGAAGAAAACAAGAAAGGCTGGATCAGACGATCCTTGAGGTTCCTTCCAACCTGATATGCTGCAATGGACATAGGCTGAGAAAGTTTGGGCTGTTCAGCCTGGAGAAGAGAAGGCTGTGTGGAGACCTCATAGCAGCCTTCCAATATCTGAAGGGGACCTATAGGGATGCTGGGGAGGGACTCTTCATGAGGGACTGTAGTGATAGGACAAGGGGTAACGGGTTCAAAATTAAACAGGGGAAGTTTAGATTGGATCTGAGGAAGAAATTCTTTACTGTAAGGGTGGTGAGGCACTGGGAATGGGTTGCCCAAGGAAGTTGCTGGCAGTGTTCAAGGCTGGGTTGGACAGAGCCTTGGGTGACATGGTTTAGTGGGAGGTGTCTCTGCCCATGGCAGAGAGGTTGGAACTAGATGACCTTAAGGTCCTTTCCAACCCTAACTATTCTATGATTCTATGATTCTGTGACATTATGATGCTGTTTACCTAACCCATTCAAATTTCTTTTCTTCCTTCTAATAAGTTAATTTGTTACCTATATAAGTCTTGTTCGAGAATGTTTTGAGAATGACTGTCCATTATCAAGCAGGGAGTTTAACCTGTTTCTCCCATTTTGCTGGTTCTCAAGCTGGTTCTTGCTGAGCTCAAGCTAGAGTGTTTATAGTGGTGCCCGTACACTTGAACCCAACCCTCACTACTGCTCATCAAGTTACACACCTAACTTGTATTTACTCCTTTGGAAATGTTGGACAGGCATCCAAGGACAGGCTTTGCCACCGTGAGCAGATGCAGTATCTCATTGTGGTCTGGAAGGATTGTTCTCAGGGGTTCGGGACTGGGATGACAAATCCATAAACTCCTTGGGGATCTGTTTCTTTGTAAATATGCAGACATGACTCAGATTATACCAATGTAGTTATGTGTGAAAATTCAGGGGGAAAATATAACTCCAAACCACCTTCTTGAGAAAATAAACTGCAAAACCAAATGTTGCTGCATGTGTTTTTTTGCCTGGCTATCAGCACTTTAGAAGTTTTGTCTTCTTGGCCCTTGGGAAACAGCACGTCCTGAAACTATGATCATCCAGTGATTCAAAGCAACACCAGTGTTCTCCAGTGTGATAGAAAAAGCAAGCTTGCAAAACTTTATTGGTGTTCTCAATTGGCCTAGATGGTCCATTACATCCTCCCTACATGCCATGCTGCCTTATCCTTGCAGGCATAAGTATTCATCCCCTGGGACGCCTGTAGGTCTTGCACTTGCTAAAGGCTCCCAGATCTCATCCTGCTCACCAGCAAGCCTTTGGGGTTTTTGTGCTACTGGTGGACTGTGCACTGGTGTTAATGACCACAGAGCACTGACCACAGGGAGGATGGGTCATTTGTTATTTGCCTAATTAATTCAAGAAACAATGATAAGGTAGCATGCTCCAGAAGTCAGCCTATCTAATGACAGAGGTAAGAAGTCAGCCCAAATCTGTTCCCTCTTCATTCGCCTCCAGGTATTTTTACCTGCCCCTTATAACTCATTTGAACAAAAGACAGTAAACAGTCTTGTTACACCAGCTCCTTCTGTTCTCCTTCATGGCAGCTCATGCTGTACATTAGCTCCTTCTGCTATTTTAAATCATCTGGCATTCCTTTTGGGCCCACCCATCCCGCATATGCGGAGCTTAAATTCTTGACCTCTACTGGGAGATGACATTAGCTCTCCACTGCCTCTCCCCTCTTACTCAAAGCTTATCTAAACTCACACTTGCTCATATATCCGATTTTTCTTTTTCTCTTGGTCATAACACTGTAATTAGAGCCTTGAAGTATACAGGGATGTGATTTGCATGAAAGGCACTATTCAAAATGAAACTGGATCCCAACTCACGTAGTTTAGCAGCAACATTTGAAGGCAGTAAGTTATTTAGACCCCTCACTTGTCATTATGTTCTAACAGACTCAGATTCCCCTTCATCTGCTTTTTTCTAAAGGATCAGAGCTAGTTTCTCTAGTTTTTCTGGAAGAGTAGTAACCTCATGGCTCTGTACTGTGTTAAATAAACCCTGGAAGAGTTTCCACATTCCTCTTCAGTGTGTATATATTTACTTAAATGTGTATCACCTATTACCCAGCCCACACAGTGGATGTCTACCTTGTATGTTAAAGGACACAATATAAGGACATTAGGATAAACATGCGTGCTCACCACTTTCTTACACCTCCAAAGCTGCTTACTGGAAAAGAGAAGACAGTAAGTGTCTTATCATAGTAGTAGGCAACTTTAAATTGGAATATTAACAGAAAAGATGAAAATTTCTTCATAACAGTATTATAGTTAATGACCACTATTAAATATCAAGTGTAACATTAAATATGAGAAGTTAATAAATACCCCATTTGCATACCAAAGTGGTTGTCTTACAATCCAAACCTCCCCTCAGAGGAAAAGCAGCTGCTGGTGCCATTTGGCACGATGCGGAAGTAAGTTACAGAAGACCTGACATGAGGAATTTGTGCTGTGGCTATTCATGGTTCTGATGTTTTCCATGTAACTCTCCATTTGTGGCCTGCATGGGGAATGGGATGTGTCCCAAACACTGGAGAAAAGCCAGAAAAGGGCCATTCCTTGGTAGCATATTCAAAACAACATTTGCAAAACAAATTCAGCACACATGCAACATATTGGTTTGCTCTGCACCTAGCAATACTGACAAACCAGGCACTGCGGCTGTGCTTAGTGAAAGTCCCACTGCCTCTAAGGATGCTCTCCTCATCCTAAAAGCTCCCAGCAAGCTGAATGCATGGCTAATCCCATGGGAAGTTTTCTGTACTGTGCTGTTTCAGCAGCCAGCTAGGCAACTGCAAATCAGTTGTGCGGACCCAAGCATTTCCCTGTCCCCCTGCCTTTGAATGGGGAAGGATGGAAAACAAACTCACAATGAATGAACTTCAGTGCCTGGAATGAGTCACTGGCTGAACTGGTATAGCTCCGCTGGCCTTGGGGAGAAATGATGGAGAGGAACAACATAAGGAGCTCTCATGTTTCAGATCTGAATTTGGCTCTGTAACTTCTATCTGAGGCAGTACCAGGTTAAGCTGTGCAGCACTACATGCAAAATTGAATGCTGTTATCCCAAGGATCAGGGACAAAAAAACAGGCCAAGGCTGAACACAGTAGCTTGTGTCACAGCAAGGATTAAAAGAACACTAGGAAGGAGCCTGAATGGAGAGCTGAGATTGCTAAATCTGCCCATAGAACAGGAGAGCTGAGCAGAAATCCTGCTGCTGCCAGAGGTTGTGCCCCTGCTCATCACTACACCCCAGCCTCTCCTTCAGCAGCATCAGTAGCAATTCATCTGGTTTCCAGGGCTCTGGCATGGGCAAAGTAAAGAGCAAGGTCACAGACCTTGAGCTAGCCCCTTTCCTCTTCCCTCCTTCCGGGCAGCCCTCTCCCGTGGGTATCCGATGACGGTGCCCGTGCCTAGAGCTGGTGCTGCACTTATTGTTTTACATAAAAGATATTTCCAAGAAGAACAAGCAAGAGAACGTGTCAGAAGAGGGGAAGAAATGACTTTGTAATTCCAAAGAAATGCATGCAAACGGGGACAATTGCCAGTGATTACTCCCAGAGCTGTGCATCCCAGACCCACCACATTCCCATCCCATGCTGTTTGCTCTTCTCTCCAGGATGACTGCAGTCATTACCCAGCAGATACTGTGGAATTTCACTGCCAGCTAGTAAAATTAGGCAATAGAAACAAGCTTCCTCTGTAATTACTTCAGAATCCTCAGAGGAGCAGATGTTGAGACGTGGGACATATCACAGTATCACAGGATGGCTGTGTTTGGAAGGGACCTCTGGAGGTCATCTAGTCCAAGCTCCCTCCTCAGATAGGGTTGGTTGCCTAGGTCCATGTCCAGACTGCAGCCCCAAGCTCCAGCAGTAGGAAGAGTTCCTGGGAAGAGCTGGCTTCTCAGAGGGAAGAGGAGAAGACTTCTCAGAAGATGCTTCAGCCAGATGGTAAAAATATGCCTTAATGGTTTCTGTATAATGAAGAAGAAAGGGGAGGGAGATTGGGGTTAAAGTGGAAATGGGTTTTGGCAACAAGGAAATAGGTCCTACAGAAGTGGGGCTGCCCCAAGGCAGAACAATAATAGTCCTAACTCCTGTTGCAATTTCATCCACACCTATGCAGCTGTGTTGAGGATCACGCTTAGAAAGGTAAAAAAACAGTGAGGGAAGCCAGTCCAGTTGCTTTGGCTGAATGGGGATCCAGCACCCATCAGAGTGTGTAGGAGGCCCATGTTCATATTTCTGGATTGCATCAGGATTCCTATAATGTCTTGGGCAAATCTCTCAGCCTGACAGTGCCACAATTCCCTGCAGGAACAAGGAGGCAAGATCTTTTCTCTGGCCCACAGCAGCGTATGTGAATGGGACAAACCTTAAATACTGGGGTGTGGGTGCCAGGCAAGTGGTCGGTATTAGATAGACAAGCAAAACCAGGGTCACCTGTAATGAAGACGCCTCTAGTAGCCTCAGTAAAGAGGAGACTGGAAGACCTCCCTGAAGTGTTTCAGCAAATAAATCCTGATTATTTGGGCTTTGTGCAGACAAAGTGATTGTTACCCTAACTTCTTAAGGCACATAAGCATTTAAGCTGTCTTAAATCTTTAAGGTAGCACAATGTAAGCATTAAAGCCAACTTAAATCCTTATTAAGTCTTCTAGGTGCTTAAAGCATTTAAACCATTTTTAAGTCTTCTGTGAATGACTGCTGATTTCCATGGGAAAGGATGTAATGCTGAAAGACACTTTGTACACAAGGTCCCCTTACAGTTCATCCTGTCAGACAAGCCAGTGTCTCGTATGCAGCCTTAACAGGGAAGTTTAAAAAAAGGTCTGGACTTTAGTTTCCTTGCCATATAGATTTGATTATGAGTTCATAGTGATGCTTGTGAACATGACAGGCATTTGAGAACATGTCAACTCATCCTAGTAGTTCATGTTGTCCCATATTGTGGCTTTACCACATTGGTCTGTAATACGCACTTCAGAAGACAGTAGAGGAAGTTGAAAATGAGTGAATTCCTTTCGCACACAGGGAAAATCACAGCTCACAACTAACTGAAAGCTTTTTACTCTGACTTTTCAACACTGACCTTTGGATTCCAATCAACTCTGTAATGTCCCATCTAAAAAGGCAACATTTTTGGTGTGCCATGAAAGCAAGGCTTAATAGTAGAACCTACTTTTGTAACTTTTACTGGATGATTTGCCCTCAAGAGGATGCCGTAACAAACTGCTGAGCATAGTGAATCTTTCTATGAAAAGGGATCCAATCCAGCAATCCCTGTCCTATGTGTACAGTTGAAGAAACTGCTTAACTCCTTCAATAAGGGCTACATGTGTGGCACATGCTCTAGATACTGGGTTGTTGATTGACAGAGTGCCTTTCCAGTTACTCCTGCTATAATTCTGACCTTTTCTGGTTCTTAACTTCTCTTGCTGGATCACATTCCCTATACAGGTTAAGAGTGGCTGATGAAGTTCTGTCTGCTTCATTCTGGACTGGCAGTGGCTGGGAAGCAGCCTCTGGGCCCTTAGCTTGTGCTGATATTGCAGGCATCCACTGAAACAGTCCTCCAAAACAAACAGGGACTAGGGTACAGTTCCTCCTTCTGTCTCCTAGTAGATCTATTGTTACTGAGTGGGTCACCTGGTCAGACCTAGTCACCCCTCACAGTCAACAAACATTTTTAGGAAGCTGTTTCCCTGACCTGTTTCACACATCTCTGTCATTAAAAAGCTGTGCCTTGAAACAAGCTCATTGCTCTTCTCTATGAATCCAAACAACTAGTCAGGTGTAGGCATCTACAGTGCACAGGTGAGCAGATGAAACCATGCACTTTACATCTAGGTACAAGCCAAGTGCTTAAATTGGCCAAGCTGTATTTTCAGTGTGCATAGAGAACTGAATGACTTCTTCACCCTCATCATTGAAGTTCGCTTGTCCTCTATAAAATGCTATTGAGTCATGGGGTTAGAGGAGTTTTTCTTCCTTTCACTTATTTGCAAACTGTTAGTGTGTGCCATAAAAGGTTTCTGCAGGCATACCTAAGTGGTTTGAACGCTTTCCACCTCTCTGCATTTGCACATTAGAAGTTGCTAACTCCCATTTGCAGATTCTCAGCAGATCCAGGATTTAGGACTGAATGCCTCCAAGATGGGGTACATAAATGGATGGCAGTGTTTGGAGTCACTGACCGCACTCTTGCCCATGGTAATCATCAGCATGTACAAGCCACAGGGAATTGTTAAAATGGAGACTAATTTGACTACAACAAAAGTCTCAACTGTGTTTTGTTATAAAGTACCTCATTAGTCTGACATTTTTTGTGATATCCCATTGGTGGTAGACATGAATAGAGTTTTTTTCCTGTCTCACACATGAGCAATAGGCACAGATTCCCATGTCAGCTGAAAACAGGCCTGCTCTCCACACCAGAGCTGTGTATCTGGAGGACCTGAGCCTGTGAGATGCTGAACATCCCCCACTGATGAGTGGAACCAGGTAATTATTTGCCTCAGCCTCTGGGCTAATCTAGCCCAAAAAGGGAATGGAAAGTTCAAGAGCTTATTTAAGAGCTCTGTGCCCAAACTTAGCTCGTGCAAAAGGAATCTGCAGGCTGAGCAAGTGCAGTCTGCTGCACAGCTTGCTCTCATCCTTACCTAGCAGCACGAGTTCAGAAGTATCACAGCCCCAGCAGAGACTGCACCTGACCAAAGGAAATTACTACACATAGAGTACCATCAGATGGATGGTGTAAACATGTAGTATGTATGATTGGGTAGGGCAGGCCAGCTCATGGACTGTGAGGCTAGTAATCCATCAGGGAGCACAGGGAGCAAAAGGAAGAGGGCTGGCTGCACTCCTGCTCATGCAGACCAAGGTGATAATGATCTCTGCTGACATGAGGTTCTGCTGGTTCATGGTCACCTTTTGGTCACCAGGACCCCCAGGTTCTTTCCTGTAGAGCTGCTTTCCAGCTGGCTGCTCCCAGGATTTGCTGGTGTACAGGGCTATTCCTGCCCAGGGGCAGGGCTTTGCCTTTTCTGTGCTCAACTTCATAATGTTCCTCTTGGACCACCTCTAGCCCCCGGAGGTCCCTGTTCTAGAGCTTACTGACTGCTTCCCCTGACTCAGTACCACTGGTGACCTCACTGATGAGGCAATCTGTCCTGTTGTCAAGTCATGCTCCTGAATTGAAACCTGACAAACTCTTCCAGCTGGGCTCTGAACCACTGCCCACCATACTTTGACTCTAATGTAGCCAATTTTCCACCCACCTTATATACCAATCACAATAATTAAAGCAGGCCCTACCAAGCATTAACTTTACAGATGAAGCCACCATGGTTAGGAATTCGAAATCTATCTTTATTTCCTTTTAAACACTGTTATCCCTGTTTGAAAGAGAGTCTTCCCTTTTCTCCTCCACTATCTAGACAAGCAAAATGATTCAAACGGCTGATCCCAGGAGAAACAGCAAATGTCATCAGAGACATCACAGAAACTATTCATTTTGCTCAGTAACAAGAATTCCCACTAGTGAGGACCTATAAATTATATTTAATGGATTACAGATCAAAAGGCCCTCAGTATCACCTTGCTTATTACTTGGCCGGAGGAAAGACAATATTCCTGGTACAGCACCACATCTCTGTTTATCTGAGTGACCTGAAAGAGAGATTTGTAGCTGTTCCAATGAGTTTCATAAAAAATATACTGCTTCCCTATTGCAGAGATGGCAACCATGTGCAGTGCACCACTGTTAAATTGCTGATCACCTGCAGAGACAATGACCTCCATTCTGTAGCACCCTCTTAATAGCTGAGGGGAATGATCCTTTGCCATTGCAGTCTGGAGTTCATTCTGTTTGCTAAGCCATTACGGTCATTATTCTAATTACCTATCGAGGCCTATTCTTGTGTGGTGCTGCACAAAGACAAAAGGAATATTGTTTTTTGTCTCCTAAAGTTTGCTCTCTCAATCAAAGAAGGAAAGCACTCAACAAATTGCATAAATTAGGGAGGGTAGAGATTACGCTGTGAATTAGCTGGGCAGCATTTGTGAGAAAAATATCTGAGTGAGAAACTGATGTGTTCCTGTCAATCCCAGCCCCTATATCCTTGCGAAGCAGAGTGTGGGAAGACTGAATATCTAATAACCTGGTTCACAGGCAATAATTCCTCTGGAATATGGTGACTGATTTGCTTGACACTTTGGTGTGGACAGTATTAGAAGAACCATCAGGTAATTATTGGGAAGCTAATTTGTTCCTTTCTACTATATGCTGATAAGGAACAAAGAGATGTTAAGTGCTCAAATCTCTCAAAAATCCAATATGATTTGGATGCAATTCTCAGGAATCTTTTTTTACAGTGCAATGTAAGAATTCATATTCATACAGTCCCCTTTTCTGTTTCATTAGCAAAGTTTCCTGCTGGCAGCATCCAAAACAAATCTGAGGTCTGGCATAACATATAGAGATGACCTTACAGAAAATTATTTTTTAATTTAATCAATAGTATGCCCTTATATGGAAATCTTGTCAGAATGTAATTCTATATCCAAGAGAACGCATTGCTTCATGCTTCTTAATAAAACTATAGCAGAGCAAAGCTGGGGATTGAAAAGGAACTGGGAGGCTTCAGTCCCTACGCAGATGAAGCTCCCAGTACTAGTGAGGCAGGGCTAGGGAGTCACTGCACCTCTCTTGTTTAACATAAGCAGCTATTTGGGCATTCTTTTTTTACTCTTTTTTGGGTTGTGGCTGAGGTCGTGCCAGTCCCCACCGACAGATCAGGCTCACTAGACAGCAGTCTCCTAGCTGGGGTTCAGACAGGGCTGTACTGAATCAGATGTCTTGGCCCAAGAGACTGACCTGTTTACTTCTGTCTATATGCCTAACCTTTCTGTTCCTGTTTTGTACATGGTTTTGAAAGCACTTCAGAGACAATGCCATGTTTATGGTGGCTACCTAGCAATACGCTGCTTGCCTTTTTTCAGTGCTTCTGCTGCATGGATAGTGACTACTGATAACAGCACGTTTGAGAGGCCACAGCTGTCTGACCATGGCAGGACAGCCCTTATCCTGATCTGCTGGAATCAGCACAAAAGCCGAGATGGGCACTTACTGTGCGGAAATATCTGGGGATTTATAACTATGTCCTTCCCTTTTTCTTCTTCCACCCTCTATTTCTACTCCCCATACATCTAGGTCTTGGCCGCAGAGTTAATCTTTCCTGTTGCTTTACCCAAGGTGCGTGTTAGACACACAGAGGCACAAGCTCCTTCTTATGTGCGGGAGCCAGTTGGGCTAATTAGCTTATGCGAAAATGAGCTGAATGGCTTTCAAGGTCACCTCTATCGGAGAATTGCTTTTGTGCTACACAGAGCTCGAACCTCCCAGCAGACTTCTCCTGCTCTATCCCCTTCCTGCATTTTCCAGTGTTTGGTGAACCCAACACCCTAGTTATCCTGGATCACACACAGTTGACTTCTCTTGTTCTTCAAGCTTAATGGAACAAAAGATTTGGGCCCGGAGTCCCAAGGCATTGCTGAAATGCAGGTAACAGGGGTGACGAGCATACTGCTTGCTTTGCTGTCTGCCGCGGGTTGATGATCAGTGCTCACTGAGTGTGAAATCAGTTACTTGTGGAAGTCCAGGCAAGAATTCAGATTTTTCATCTTTTAAAAACCACTTGTTATTTGCCAGTACAAACATGTCACAGCATTTCACCTAAAACATGGCATATTTTTTCGCTTCAATAATTTAAGGTGAAGAAATTTGCTTATAAGAATAAATTAGTGAGAAAAGACTAAGCCCCAGGTGTAACCTGAGCTCAGACCCAGACTTTGAGTAGATTTACTGCAGTGCAGGCTGCTGCACTCAAAGCAAAGGAGTGTGCTGGCACAACTTGGAGGATGCTTAAAAGCATGCACTGAATGCTAAGAAAATCGTCAGTTTACTGACGCTGGTTCTGCCAATACATTTATGCAAAACCTGTCCTTTGAATCTCCCAAGGCATGGGCAAATTCATGCAAGCAATGTTAATGATTAGCTACAGGATATATTGATGACTGTGAGCTCTTACTTTACCAGCAGCATTGCATGCACAGGCAGACATAAAGCTTAACTATCTTGTTAGGGAAGGCCAAAGGGCTGGGATCCTCATAGGTGTTTAGGCACTTACACCACATGTAGGTGACTCTCCCCATCAAACACCAATCATATTACTAAGGTGCTTATGGTTGGAACTTAGTCACTCAGGCCAGTGAGAAAACATAGGTTCAGGCCTGAGACAACCCTCAGAGCCACACATCTTTGCCAAGGGAGCCTACTTGCATTGGGTGCCCAAGAGCAGCAAGAGCAGGTTTAGTGCTTTACAAATGAAGATAACCACACTCCTAGGAAGTATGGTCCATAAGAAGCCCTGAGAGAAATTTTGTATGAGAGACCGCTTCTGATAGCAGTAAAACCATGAAAACCAAAAGATGGTGCTTCATGCTGCAAGAGTGGGGGATAGAGACATCGCTGTCACCCAAACCTGGGAGCTGGATGGTTGTTGAACCTTCATTTCTGCCTTTCAGCCTATTTCCATTCCAGTTTTTGAGAAAGCTGGAGTGGTTTTTATGCTGTGAAGAAGTTTCAAGCTATGCCCATTTCTTAAAAGAACACTGACTCCTGTGCATTTCTTGTGCAGTTATTCCTTCTGTGAACCACCTGGCATGGAGAGGAGGACAAAGGCACATTACTTATAGGCAGTGCAAAAGAATACCCAGAAGATTTAACCCTTCATAGAATGTATCTGTCCAGTACCTGCAGTTTAAATAGCTTATTTCTAGAGCTGTGCTAGCCTGTTTTAGAGCGCACCAATGCAAACATTTATTTGCAGCTGCCTGCAATGAGGTTACAAATCAACTAATGATATAATGTTTTCTCTTGGAATTTATTCTATGAAGATGATTCATGCTGGACAGCTAAATGCCATCAGTGTTGTCTCAGCTTTTACTGACTAAAGTGTTTTTCCACATGTGATAGTGGACTGTTCTCATTAATGGCTGAGCTGTAAAATCTTGCTTTCCCTCTTATTTATGATACTGGAAAAGATCCAGTGCAGCACAGTACATGTGTAAGTCATTACCCTCCCTCTAAGCTCCCCCCTAAGTATGGAATGTTACTGTATTTTAATATATTACAGAAATAAACAAATGTTATACATGTGGGGGATAAGTATAAATCAGACATGAGTCAAAGGGCAAAGGGGCTAAACAGGGGGGGCCTGAAAATCTCTGGAGCACAAGGGCTATCATTGTGGCAATGCTGTGCCACTGCACAGTGCCCTCCCCTCACCAGTTTAGCCATGTCCAACCCTGGATATTGCCAAGTTTCCAGATCGTGCAAGTTTCTGGGACTGGTCTTCAAAGGTCTCAGGATGTCTGATGTGGTTTGGGCCCCATGGTCTGTGCAACAGGCAATGATGCTCCAGTGATGCTGCATCTCAAAGCGCAGTGCGCAGAGCCTTTCTTTCCCACCAGCTGCCCGCATCTCCTTAGAGGGCACCAGAGCTTCTGTCCTTGAAGCATCCTGAGAGCCAGATCCAGACCCTGAGCACTCCCATCCCTGCATCACAGGCAGCCACTGCCATGGTGTCTGTGCTTCTTCTCACTGGGACAAGTAAGATTTGTTGGAGGTGAAAGGTACAAACATCCCTGAGAACAGGCACCTCTGGAATGCCTATAAAGTTTAGCTTTCTTCCCTTCTAGCCCTTCAAATCTCACATTTCCGCTTGCATTAGTGGCCCAGTTTGCAGGCTTAAATGCCCTTATTCCAGGGATTGAGTTTCCCTTGGTTGTTGGTGCTCGCTATTGACAGTGTCACCACCAAAAAGACAGGAGTCTTTTGGAGAGGTCTCAAGCCTCACAGAACCGTGGTATGTATACCTGCAGGTGTCATCTGTACTGTCAGGGAAAAGGAGACACTGAGATCTGATGGCACACACAGTTTCCATCCTTCTGCCTGAACTCTTCCACCTCTCACCAAAATAGGGTTGCTTCATCCACCCTACCAGTGGACAATCCCAAGCCTGTGGCCTGGGCTCACCAGCCTAGCTGTAGGCACCATATCCACCCCTAAATATGTGTTGTAAGTAACCTAGCTGCCTAACTTGGGCCACCTACAGTAGCTGGTAGGTGGTCACCCAACTGCTGGCTATCACATCTCCTACCCCAGAGGTACCCAGGACCCTGTCTGGATCAGGCCTTGACTTTGTTGTAGTAATCTCCCCAGGCCAAGCATTTATGCTTTGATCAATTCCCTGTCACACAGGGAGCAAGGAAAAAACCTATTCCTCCTGCAAGAGTGTTTTCTTCCCTCTGGATCAATGTGTACAGCGTGAGCTCTGTCGCAGATCAAGAGCAGTAAATGCCTAATGGAAAGAATAATAATGTTATCATGCGTGTGCATGGCTTCTCATCCGTTTTGTGGTTTTAAAGATCTTCCTCTTACTGAGCCTGCTGGTCATAATGCTCACCCTCAGCTAATTCACATCTTTTAATTATCTTTTCAAAGGTGCTATCAAAAATCGGGGAAAATGAAAAAGCCCAGAATATGCTGATTGAAAGCTGAAATGAGATGTTCTCCAAGTTGAGGCTTTCATTCTTTGAAATATAATAGGCAATATAAGTAAAAAAAAACCCAACTGTAACTTCTATTAGAAGCACCATAATTTAAAAACTGTGAGCCTGAGATTTAATTTCATCCATAAGCTGCAGTGTAGTGCTTTATTCACCTCAAGTTGTTTTACACTGTATTTTTCTTTGACCTCTTAGTGCTAAGAGTTACATCTTTATAAGCCACTGGATTATTTGCTAATGCAACACCTTTCTTGTATTTCAAGGGGGAAGGAAATCTATTTATTGTGGATTTTATTGTGGATTTTATTTTTCATAGTGCTTTTTACATGGATGATGCATATTTGTGGCTACCTTTCATCTAATACAATATTAGCATTCATGATGGGGCTGACTGCTTCCTTGATATTCACTTGAAGTTGGATAACGAAGTAGGAAAAAGTAAGAGAAAGACAATATAAACAGAAAAGTCTTCCATCTATTTGATGGTTACTTGTGTAGCAGCAGCACCATTACATCCCAAGAAATTATTTCTGTGTCTGAGATTTTAATCTAGTTTTGATGTTTAGTGGCTTACTGGACACTTAAAATAATTACTGTTATTTTTTCCCTTTGCTTGTACAGGAAAAATGTGTTGGCATTCTCACAGATTTAGTGGTCTCAATCACTTATAGTTCCAGAAGTGGAATTACCAGAAAATAATGTTTAGGATATCATGCAGTGACCCAAATAGAACACATAGAAGGGATGTGAGTAGAGCTAAATTATCTTCTTATATTTATCTTGGCACCAGAAAAATATAAATCATTATCTTGTTACTGTAAGTGGTCATTAGGAAGAATGGAGAGTTTCTTGATCGCATAATTGATAAATTCTTAAAAATAAGGACACTGAAAGACTGTTAACGAATTGCAATTGATTGATTTTCAAGAATATTCTATGTCAGGTATCATCATATATTCACATTATGGAAGACTTCCTACACAATGAATAAATAATAATAGTCTATGCAGTAGAAATTGCAATAGAAGCATTTGTCTTTAGTTTCAAAATGTACTAGAGAGCTAAAATTAAACATGTGCTTCCCCTCTCTCAGCCGATTCATCTTAGTCTTCAATGGGGAAGCAGAAGTACATCTGTACGTGACACGATAAAATGCAGAAATTGAGCCTATTGACAGAAAATGATTTTAGGGTAATTGCTGTTTGCATTTAGTCTGCTCCTTGGAGATGAGCAAGTTGTTATTAATCAAATGTTCAAAGCCGTGACTTGTAAACCTGCCTTCCTCATGTGGCTTGAGAGATGAGTCTCGAAGAACACGAAGGGTTACTCGGAGGAAAGGGACATTTTACCATGAAACCTGAAGCAACTGCTGCAGTCCTTACACAAAAGAGACAACTTCCTTTGTGGCAGGGAAGGATTTCATGCAGGAAGTCTGAAATTTTAAGGGTGGGCAATTAGTGTTCAATTCACACAAGGAACAGCACATCAGAAGGGGGGCTCTTCAGCAGAGCCCCATTTTCCACTGGGGGGTTGGAGAAACCTTGAGTTGTCCAGCCAAGGTCTCTCCATTTGTCCTCAGGACAAATGAAAACGTTAAAATGTTTGATATTTAATCCACCAATACTTGAGTATTAGGGCAAAAAGCTGAAATGCCCATTGTTTGGGACCCTGCCAGCTGCTGAATGGCAGGGAGATGTGTGGTTCTGATAGACTCTTTGTTAAGGGCTGGAAAACAAGCATGCCAGGTAGCAGGGCACCACTTCTTGGAAGGCTGGCACAATCCAGATAACAAGAAGGGTTATGGAGACCATACGCTATTTCTTACACCATTTTGACTCCTTTAAGCTCCCAATTAACAGGCAAAACAAGCTCATTTCCAGCTTCCAGAGCACTCATCCTGTCAGGCTCTGAAAGAATTTCTTCTGCAGAGGTCAGGACTGAACTTCAGAGAGGTTAAGTGCCTTTCCCAGGACTGGAGGGCAACAGCAGAGCTATGGGGAGTGATGACGAAGATAGGTCATGCAGTAAAACAATTGCAAGTCAGGAAAGGAATCTGGGCCATGGGATGCTCAGACCCTTGCACAGCCAGACATACACTTACCATGGTAGGAGTGAGAAAGAGGATATTGTTTCTTAAAATGGCTGGGGCTTGAATATTTATCAACGGGGATAAACATTCTTTCACAACGTGGTTGAGACCAGGGCTTTCCTGGACATCAGGGTACTGCTTCGAAGGAATCCGTAAAGAGCAGTGAAGACTAATGAGCCTTTGGTAGGCTTTATGGGAGAGATGTCAGCAAATCAAAATAATATGAGAAAACCACAGGTCCTGCCTTTATCCACAAAATAAAATCATGCAACAAAAAAAAAGAAAAATCACACAAAACATGTGAAACGTGAAAAATTACAGAAAATGTGTGAAACAGAACGACTCTATATTCCTCTAGAAAATCACAAGAAAATATGAAAGCAAAAGTAAAAACAAAAGATTAAAGGCTAACTGCCTTAAACCAAGTTCATACATAATATTTTCCATGTGTTCTGCTTTCAAAAGTAGATTAGGATTGGCAATTATTCTAAAATTTCTTTGAAATGAGCAAGAACCCTTTGAATAAGGATACAGCTTTAGGAATACCAACACCAGAATAAGGAAATGCAGAGAAAAAAGGTTCCAATGTAGATGAAGGGCTGTAAGGGAAGCTGTTGTAAAGCCCTTCCTTGCAAGTTAGAGCTAAGTTGGAAGATACATCTGGACGCAGGGAGCTGCTTGTGTCACACAAGAACCTCAGCCATGAATAGGGGCAACCAGCAAGGGCAGATCAAGGACAAGGGGACTTATACTGAGCTCCTGGCAAAGAGAAATGAAAAGAATCTCAGTGTAAAATCTCTTATTCCTTTTATATTACATTTTGGTTGCAAGACAAAGACAGAGTATACATTTAATATATCTTTCAATATGGCTTTTCCTTTTTTCTTCTAGCACATCACAAGAATGCTCTTATTTAATGAGCTAAGGTAAGCCTGGAAAATGAGCGTGGAGCCAAGTGCATGGAAGGAAGCAAAGGGAATCTGCCAGTAGCTCCTTGAGGCTAGGATTCACTGGTGTTTTCTAACTTATACAGAGTCACAGAGGCTCCTCAGTGGCCTGGTTTCACTAGAAGAGTCACGTGTGTTAGGTTATCCATAGGAAGTGTATAAGAGCTTCTCTGCAGACACCATGCACATAGTTTGGAGAGAAAGAGGTAACAGAGGAAGATGTCTGTATACAAGGGGATGATGCTTCCCTGACCATTTTTAACCAGTGCACAACTTGAGAAGGATGAAGGGAATGTGCCCCAGCGCAGAACAGATCCTAAGGAATGGTAAGTGCATTTGCATCTAAGATACGCTTGAATTACCACATCCCAGACCTGCTGTTCAAAGAAGTATTGCAGGTCCTACCCCAGCCCACCTCCTGAGCACGTTTTGCTTTTAGTCTCACTGAAATCAATTCCCCTTTGAAGAGTACTTTCCTACATTTCCAAGAAGTACAAGTGCAATATTGAAAGGTTAACATAAGGTAATGGCACTACAAGCTATAAATTTTAAACTCTGATCTATAGTCTTTCCATCAGCTTCTGTATAGGTGGATAAATTCCTTTTGATGACTACAACTGTGTTGCAGCACACCAACATTTAGAAACACTGCGTTCTGATTTATTGCCTGAATTTCTCTTTTTGCAACACAGGGCACAAAGGAGTTTCTACAGCTCTGGCCGGGTCAAGGACTGCTCTGGTCAAAGCACTCCTGCTACTACCTGTGTCAGGAGAGAACTTCATCACCATGTGGAGGGTGGGAAGGCACCTAGGTGCAGACAGGATTACTTGGGCTGCTGGACTATCGGTGTGTAATGATGAAAACCTTCAGGGGAAAGTAAATGGCAGCAATGGGGATACCTCATTGCACTGTGCCTTCACCTTTTTGGACTGGCATCGTGCATGAGTGGGTGGGAAGTGGGCTGCAGCACATGCCACTGACATCACCCTGTCTGCCCATGGGGTCACGTAATATCAGGTCAAAGTCATGCTGAGCATTTCCTTTTGCATTACCCTGCAAAGCACATCCCTCACTTTCTGTGACAGCAGGGCTCTGACTTTCTAGGTTGTCCCCTTGAACATCTGCCTTTCAGCTGGGTTTTCCCTAGATGTATTGTGTTTCATTTTCTGAGTGAATGTCACTGTGTTATATTTCAGCTGGTATGTGCAGGCGCTTTCTACCCCCACTGGTGTTTGCCACACTATTGTCTGTGAATCGTAATAAACCTGAGTGCAGGCTATCAAAGACAAGCACTTGGGCTTTTAGGAAACGCTGAGGTGATGAAAGGGGAAGGCGAACACTCTGCCTGCAGCCCTGGAGGTGGGTTCAGACTCTGGTGGTACATGAAGCATTTGAGCTTAAGTCTCACTGCAAGGATAAGGTTTTCATCTGTTTGAAAACAGTAGTGACAGTAACCCCCCCAACCCTGATGGTTTGTATAAATGTATGGCAGTAAAGACGAAAAGCAATACAGATGGAAGAGGAAAAAACATTCCTCTTGAAAGCGCCACTGGCATTTGAGAGGCTGCTTTTGCTTTTAATTTGTGGGTTTTGGAAATGAACGCACACTGGTTGACATTACAAAAGATGACTTGTGCTGAGTGGGCAAGTTTGGCGGTATGCAGAGGAGCTGAGTGAAGGGCAGGCGCTGCCTGAAGGAGGTAGATGCTCAGCCTGGCATTGCTCAGGGCACCCAGTGCTGACCTTTAAACCAGATGTGAGCCCAGGGCGCTGCCTGAGGCCACTGGGATTTTCCTGCCATGTGCTAGGATCTGGGGGGGATATTTGGAGGCTGGCTTGGGCATATTTATAGGACAGGTTCAGACTGCCCCATAATCACCATGTCTGTCCATACTTTAGGTTGTTGCCCATTGAGACAACCTGGCTCTGGCATCTCTTCCACAGGGGAATCCTCTTTTCCCCTTGGAGAGGACTGTTTTACCCAATTCCATTTCAGTGTGCATCTGCATGTCCTGACTGTCCCTTACCCATTATAAACAGTGGGTAACGGGTGATTTTGAAATAGTCCTCCTTCCCTTCCCTTTTCACCTTTCTCCTCTCTTTCTTTGCTGGCTTCAGGGTGAATGGTCAAGGGCAAACTTGATTTCACAGACTTGATATTATTTATGGTAGGCTGGAGAGCAACAGCTTTCTGAAGCAAATACATGTGCAAAGTCTCGTGGGAAAAGAAAGGAGAGTGCACATGTAGAAAAAAGAAAAGCAAGGGTGAACGAAAAATAAAACACTGGGGGTTATTTCCTTGTGGCTGGTGAGTACTTGTTTAGTTTAGGACAAAAGGTACTACTGTAAAATGCACCAGCCATCATGCTCTAACTGCTACCTCTTAACATATATCAAAAAACATTTTAAATTATAATATATTACCCTATATTTAAAGATATGGCTGAGATGGAAGAAAGGCCCATGAGGAGCTAACATTGCTCTAGCTGGCTAATCTGTGCTAAAATAGTTTTCCTTGTCTGGATTAAGGACATAGGTCCATGACCGCAAGCAGTTGTAGTAGCTGATCAAGTTGCCTCACGTCAGCTGATCTGCAGTACTAGTTGAGTGCCTACTCTTAGCTCATAAAGACATGGAACACATGTCATTTCCCAAAGTGGACCCTCATGGAAAATCTGAGCCACAGTTTGTGTTGAGGTGTATAAAACAAGTAGTTGCTATAGCTGTGTATAAGACAAGTAGTTGCTATAGCTCTGGTAGGCACTTTCAGCAGAGGATCTGCCTAATTTTTCTGAAAGAAGTGCATCTCTTGATGCCATGAGGCCTTGGATCTGGATCACTCATCAGACCTTTGATCCCTTAAGAGTCACATCAACTACTTGAGGCAGTGCTGATAGGCAATCTGAATAAAGCCCCTTTCTCTATCTAATCTGACTGGACTGATGTAATGCAAGATACGAGCCAGCATCTTCTCAAGATAGCAATCTAGGAGCTGCTTATGTGGCTGAGCCTTATACCAGACACTGCCTGGTCATGTTGACTGGATGGAAGAATTAACTAGAGGAACATAGAAGGCTCTTTGATTAAGGGATTTCATCAATTGTCATAAGATATGTTCGCAATAAAGATCTGTGATTCCTGCTAGTAGGTTGGTATCAGTTGTGGCTAAGAACACTATCTTGCCATCTGTTCTTGGCAGGAACTGTACAATTCTTTCTTTCAAGTCACAGATATTATTACACTTACTCGGCCTTTGCAAGCTCAGGACTTGACCATTATAATGCTCCCTGCAGGACTTTGCTCACTGTGACCATCTGGAAAAAGAAGCTAGATGAGTATAGAGCTGCTTGCTTATTCAGTAGCATTTCATACCACAAATGTCTTACACATCTGCTTTATCATCTGCCCCAGCTATTCATTTGCGGGTGTGGTAGGAGGCTCTGCTTTGAATCTACACAAAGCTGTGCATGTACACACAAAACTATGTTAAAGGAACATTAGGCTGCAAAGCGGGGTACACCTGGGAAACATTGGCATGAAAGTGTACAGGGAAATTTCTTGTTTAGAGGCTTTGCAAGAAGCTGCTGGACTTCATTAATTCACACTTCCCATCTTAGGCTACAAGGGCACAATCTCTCCCCACCAACTAGATTTCTGACTTCTTCTCTGAATCGCCCTTAGCCAGAATGTTGCGATATCTTCCAGTCACTGTGAATACAGTGTCCCCCCACCAGTCACAACCCCTTGCCTCTTTCCTTGCATAGAAAGGATGGTGCCCACCAAGCGAGCAGTTGTTCAGTGTTTTAGGTTTTGTTCAATGCACAGCCTCATTGAACACATGTTATCCAAGCCTTTCTGCAGGCAGATTTCTTCCTTTCCTCATGGTCCCTTCTGTGCCACTCATCACTAGTATGGGGCTATTAATCAATTTATCCTCATAACCTTATTTATGGGAGACAGTGTTTCATCTTCATCTTGGCTGAATGTGATTGTTAAATTCCCCTAGGGCCTCGCCTGCTTTAAGGATTTTTCACCCTTTCATAAGCCCTCGCATTCCAAACACACTGCAGAGCCATCAGCCCTGCAGTCTGGATCCAGCTGAGGGCCAGAGGTCTTTTCTCACTGTCACCATATCTTGCTGCTGGTGTTTAGGGTAGCTGTCAGTGCATAAATTGAGGACATGGTGTCTGTCCCTCCTGGCCTTTTGACTTTCTCCTGCCTGGTGTCCAGGTTGCATGGAGAAGGAGGTGCCCACGTCAAAGGCAGAGGAGACAAGCACAAAGATGGGAGTTGATGGGGAATATACCTGAGAACCTGGAGCCTTGCAAGTAGAGGAAAGAAGGGAGGAACAGAGACTGGTTGAATTGAGACCACTGCTTTTTGGGCTGGGATGCTGCAGACTGCACCAAGGACTGGGAGGAAATTCTGGGTGAAGGGTAAGTATCTCACAGATTGGAAAATATGAGGCTGGAAAAGTTAGGAGCCAGGACAAGAAGCCAAATGATGAGGAAAAAAACAGACTGGGAGAGGCTGAAGCATGTCCTCCACCATGGTCTTGGACAAAAGCCATCCCAGTACTCTGTTGGTAAGAAACAGCCATGAAACTCACCCATAAACTGTGCTATCATCCTCATCTTCTAGCTGGTCTAAGGATTAGATGGCAACCTATTGTTGCTATCAATTACTCCTTCAGATCAAGTGTCTGAGTCACTTCAAGTCTTGGAGGATCAACCTACGACAGACTACATCTGACCTACTGGCTTTTCAAGGCAGATCTTTCCTGTGGAGACAAGGTAGAAGCTAAAATTAAATTCACAGTGGAAAATCTTTGGAGCTACTGCTATACTAAGTGTCATATTTTCCTGGGTATCATTCATGTAAGTTGTAGTGGCAATGAACATGTAGGTCTTCTGTACGCAGTTACAACTGCGTGAGGAAACCACGCACCCTATTTGCACAGCCCATTAGCTGCATGACTGATCTTTTGTACACAAAATCTCTGATTCAGCAAGTTCTTCAATCATGTGTCCCTCTTCAAGAATGTCTCTGAAATTCAGGCCTTATGTCATGTATCTCTGAATAATCCATTTTTGTACAGCAAATTGAAGCTATTCCTGTCATTTTAGCTCTCTTGTTTGATTTGACTGAAAATCTGTGCCTGAAGCAGAATATCAAGCAAAGATGAAAGTTCATACAAATGATTATGTTTGTCAAACACAATAATTTATATGAACTTCCTTTTTATGAACATTTATCTTTTTATGGTTTGAAGTGACACTACCTCTGTTTTCCATTTTCCTGTTTTATTAGCCCACAAGAAAGGACTACCACTGTACTACTCATGATTTGGGCAGTTTTTTTTTTAACTCCTATTGTTTAATGGGAATAAAGCTAGACACCAGAAAAAGCTACATTTTATGGGATCTATCTACCTCTACATCTTCCCTTAAGCTCCGTAAACTGTATGGACATAACATATATCTTCACAAGTTTGTTTGCACTTCTCAAACATGCTACACTGGCATGATCCCACACAGTTTATCATGCACTACATCCAACCACATGGTAAGAATCTGCCTAACTAACAGTTTTGTATCTAGTCCATGTGCACATTACATGGCTCATGATTCAATGCCGTCAGCTGAGAAATAGGAAAAGTTATCTGTATTATTAAAATCAATCAGTTTTCCTCTGTGCCTAGTGATATTTCGGACTGAAGTTATCTAAATTCCATCTTGCTCTCTTACTCCTTGCTGTGTAGGAGACAGCTTCAGTGATGGCTTCCACTGGTACGACTGATTGTAGCTGGTTATCAGAGAACACATTCCCAGGTCTCAGGAAGTTTTTGAAGGCAGGCAGTGCTTGGTTCTCCCGGTGACTCTCAGAGGATGCATATGCTGGTCATGATGGAAAGAAATGATGACCTCTCTTTTTGTCTTCAGAGACTTTAGATATCTGTCCATGGAAAGCCAATTTGGGAATCAAATAACCTTTGCATTTTCTAGGCTGCAGCCTGAATAGGCAGCAAAGGAAGAAAGCACTGTCAATAAATGAAAAGCTAAAAATAGGCAGACCAAAAGCCTCAGCAGAGCTCTGGAAAAATTCTGAAGGTGCAAGTAAGAGTTATTTATAAGGTTGGGAGCTGAGAGGGGAGAAACAGGTCAGCAGAAGACTAATTACATAGTTTGGGTTCCAGAAATTACTTTCCAGTGCACACAGCACCATTAGGAAGTACTTCTGCTCAAGCTGTGAGTCCTAGATACATTTGTGCCTGGCCTATGCTGTGCTGTGCCAGGAAGTAGGTTTCTGGGCATTCCCAGGATGCAAGAGGGACAGGACTCAGGAGCTGCAAGTCCACTTTCATAGCAGAGCTTCTTACTTGCAGATGTGTGTTTTGCAAAAGCAGTTGTTGGAGTCCAAAAGCAGGTCAAGCTGCCTCCATAGGCACAGTCCTAATTGGTATATAGGTAGGTATAATTACAGATAGATGCATGCAGGGTGGAATCATATTCTCCAACCTGAACTGCAAATAAGTGAGTGTTCTAAGTCAGCTAGGGTGTATCCAGACATCTCCATGATAGCAGGTGAGCTTTGAGGATTAGCATTGACTCAGGCCATGTACACTTAAGCAAGTAGTACACTGCAATAGGAGCAGATTGAAAGAGGAGGAACTGCTGCTGAAAACTCAACATATACACTATACACATCGGTTTTGCTATAATCTCATCCTAAGAGCACACCGGATGTGTCCCCAGGGCACATCTTTTTGTTTAGTTTCATCAGCAAGGGATCTGGCTGGTGCCTCTGAGACCACTCCACAGTGTAAACCACAGCATGGAAAGTGAGGATGCCTGGGAGATGCCTTTCAGAAGTATTCTCCCAGTGCAAACAAAGACTGATGGAGACACATCCTTAGATTAATAATTTTATACATCTAAAATAGCTATCATAATACCTGAGGATTTAGCATGAGTAGTCCAGTGCAAATGTAAGGTCTGAGAAGAAAACAAGAATATTGATCTCACACTTCTTAAATTCCAAAAATGCATAGGTTTTCACCTCCCATTTCCAAAGGAAAGAGAGGGAAAGTTTATTTCACAAGAGATTATGTTTTTTTTTTTCTATTTTTATTCTTACAGGTAACTAAAATATTTGGTTATTTTACTTGAGGCAGATAACCAGCAAGAACAAATTCTGCATTATGACAACTGTTACAATTTTATTTAATGAGAAGTCTTGGGCAAACTTAAGAACAGATGGATGGTCCAGCCTAATGTAATATAATAGAAAATAAATGACCGGTAAGTGTCTATCTAAATACCTCCTCTTTGGCATATTTAAAATTGGCTGTTTATGTTAATTATGAATTTAATTGCTGGTGAATTTCACAAGGCATTTAATCTAGTTTGCCATATATGAGAACAAAGGACAACAGTTATGCAGGTGCAGTGCCCTCTCTGGTGGTCTGAGTGGACCTCTTGGCAGTGGAAGGACACCTTCAAGAAGCTGCCTGTGTAGACGAAATTCACAAGGAAATCCTGGGACAACCAGCTTCTTGCCCAGTTCTGGGATAAATTCATCCACAGCATCCCATGGAGGATAACATTTCAGTGCCCTCATTTACCCTCTTGCCCTCACAAAATGGGGCTACTGGTACAAGCATGGGACAGTCAGATGCAGTGTGGAGGTGGGAAGGAGCAGCCAGGGCACAAGTCACTTAAATCATCTTTGCTGCATGAGGAAATGAGTGAGATAAGGTGTGATGAGGAGGGAACATCTCTTGTGGAGGCTGGAACTTAAAAAGTAGGAGTAGTCCTTTGGCAGCTAATTTAACAGTCATCTTGCATATCAAAAGGACCCACTGACTTTTGGAGTGCATAGAATAAATAATTGATGCCTCATGAAGACAACTATCAGGTCTCAGCTGTCAAGCTGATGGGAATTAGCCTCATTGGAGGGGATGTTTGCAAGGCCAGACCATATGCAGTAGTGATGCTAAGTGATTTGGCTGTGACATAATGCAGAAGTCAACAACATGTCAACATTTTGTTATACCATTTTACTCTCTGCTCTTCATTAGACCCTTTCAGTGCCTGAAACGTCGTTTCTTCCCAGTAACCACTGCAGCCTGGTTACAAGGCTTGCTCACTGAGAGGGTCTCCCAGCTTTCCTGCTGGAACAAAGCAGCTCTCTGGAAAGCATGCCAGCAAGAGGGACCCACCAAAGGCCATTTCCACTGCGAAGCCTTTTGGATGTTACAGTATTAGGGAGTGAAGAGACTGGAATTCTTTTTTTAAGTTAAAAGCTCAGGCTTATAAGGTGTAGAATCCTGCAAATAGCACCTCAGAAACAGGACATGTTCAGTGGCACCAACTGGTTTGTGGGTAAGGTTATGTCCTTTGGGTGGAAGACAGGCTATACAGCTGTTGCAGAGGAAAGCCTGTATCACAGAGCCTTCATTAGCCTGGGACAAATGCTTCACCAAAAGAAAATCCCATAGTGGACTGTTTGGCCAGTCAGCACTGACCCGGAAATAATCTGAGTACAATAAAAACCGCAGAGAACCCAGTAACATGGTGAGGGAGTCTTGCCTATGAAATGGTTATGGGTTATGGGTCTTGAGCCGAGTCTTCAGTCCCATGCTCTGAATCTATCTGCATGCACCTAAAATTTAGGTAAGAGATTTTGCCAGACACGTGAGCGAAAAGGAAAACAGAATCCAGTGGCACTAAATACGCAGCCCCTTATTTTTATCAGTTAGCTCTACATCAGAAAAAGGAGCCAAAGTTCTAATTCGTCAGGGAAATTATTATGTTATTAAACCTGGGAGCTCCTGAGTGTCACAGGGATGACTGCTGAAGACCAAATCTTTTAGGGATACAAGGCAAAAGTACCCCCACCATCAGGTCAGGGGCTGCAAGCTCTTAGTACCTCATGCTCACACGCACTGCCTTCCAAACACAGCACACTACTGCAGCACTCAATTCTCAGTCCCATCCTGCAGCTGCTCCTGAAAAATCCAGCCCAGGTCATGGGTTCCACCTGGGACTGGCTGGGAGCATGCCCCAAAGCCTGGCCCTGCATGCCTTGCATACCTCAAGCCCCCTGCAATCAATGGAGGAGGCGGCTGTGGGGAAACAAGGGTCAAGCCTGTCCCATTAACTACTAATGAACAAGCTGGCAAGGGAGAGAGTGGTTTTTGGCTTCCTCCTGAGAGGAGCCTAGCACAACTAGATATGGAGCAAAGGTGACAAGGTCACTCCTGCTTTTGGCAGCTCCCTCTTTCCACTGGCGCTGGGTCACAGCCTGTGCCAACTGGGGAGCCAGGTGAAGATACAGCACTTGCTGGATGTCAATCAGGGACAGGGCAGGGAAAGGCCACATGCTTGCTCACTCTGTTCCCTGAAGACAGGCTGTGCTGCCCATCACTTTCAAGTACTCCTTGTGTAGTGCCTGAAGCTTGGGGAAGAGTTTGAAGAGGCTGGTGTGTTGTAAATAGGGAGGTCTGCTTAAAAAATTGTGAACCCAGATGTGCTCTGCAAGACTTAACCCTGTGGAAATCCCCACTTTGCAGACTGCACTGCTTTTAAATTCCTGGAGCTGAGCTTGGAGGGGTGTTAGCAGTGATGTTGATTAAGTGATGTTTGGTTGAGATAAGCAAATGGTTGGGAAATTGCCACCTTGTTATCGAGCAAGACCATTTTATGTAGTTTCTGGGAACCTAAATGCCATCAGTGAATATACCCTCCCCAAACATGTCTGTATTGTTCTCTTAAAAAACCTCAAACACCGGGAGATAAAGTGACTCACTCAGTCATACAACAGACCCAGGGCCTTGCTTTTGGCCCAAAGGCTGAGCTCTCTGGAAGTGCTTGTCTCTCCCCTTTTTTGCAGAGGGAGACTTATTTGGGGACAAGGGAGGGACCCGAGACAACTGAGCCTCTCCTGAGACACTGTCCAATACCCTTATAATGATATTAATCACCATTCCCAACTGTGCTACTCTGTCTGGGATCAGGATTTAGCCTGTGATGGAGCACGTTTGCATCTCATAATCTGCCTCTGAATTCTAACAATAATCCACCATAACCACTGTAATAGGCTCTTCAAATTAAAATGCTGTTTAACAGGAAAATGAAGTTCTAGAAATATATTGCAAAATTAGAATTACCCACAAAATAAAATAATTTTGACATGACATATTTGGCTGTAAATTTGCCTTGCAACAGAAATATTCATAATTACAGTAATTTGCAGCTCAGCCTCTTACTGCAGTTATATGATCCCATAATTGCTGAGTTGTCTGCAAAGCACTGGTTGTGCTAGCTAAACCAGTTTGCTGCTTTAAAAGAACAGCCTGTGAGCCAGCTTCAGTGCATCCTGAAGCCATGGAAAACTTCCCAGAGACTGGAAAGCAGCAGGCTGGACCTTGAGCTGCAAGGGAGGATATTCAACCTCCTGCAGAACAGTGTTTCTCTAACATCTGTTCAGAAGGGGGGAGTACTGGGATGGAGACCGATACTGGTTAAAACAGTGTAACTCAACCTCTGCTATAATTCACTGTGTCTTAACTGAGTATTTCTGAGTTTACACCTAGCTTAAATGAGCATACACCCCCTACTCCCCCAAAAAAAACCCAAAACATTGACTATTTGCACTTTACTGCAATTAATGACCTTACGAGAATAGTCTGTTTCTGCTGATCACATATTAAATGGCACAACCAATGGAGGCTTGTTCTTAATAATACCAGTGAGCAAAGAAATTGCATAGGAAAGGAGAGTCTGAGGTTCAGGTACTTGATCCTACAGCAGTATCTGCATTTAATGTTGGGTAAACCACAAAACGAGTCCTAAGATCCTCTGTTTCTAAATCCTGATACTTCAAAGCCATACTCAGCCTGTCCTACCATCTTGCTTCCATGCACCTGTGTTGTAGTGGTTTATATTCAGCAAGAACAGAGACTGTACTACCTATAACGCTATGGTTTTCTCCTGGGATATGGACAGCGTGGGTTTGAACTTCTCTAGATCGAGGTGCAAAGAGATTTTCCACCTCCTAAGAAAGTCCTCTTACTACCAAGCTGTCAGAGACAAGCTGTGCTTGCATAGTCAGTACATAATGCCAGTGGAACTGTAAAAAATAGTTTGGGGTGTTCTTTATAAAGAAAGAGTAACAGGGTGGTTTGGGTTTGTTTGGTCTTTTTGTTTTGTTCTTTAATAATAAATATTATTATTTCAGCCATTTTTCTTCTGGTATGTAAAATGAATGTTACATTCCATCTGATTTTTTATGACACTTGATAGAAAGAAATCTGCAACAGATAGGTTTTTAGATCTATGCCAATGTTACAGCTGTACTTGTTCAGCTATCTTTATTGATTACAGTGTTTGAATGGTAACTCCTCTATTATTTAATGTATGCTAGTAACGATCACTCACTTATGAAGCACTTACTGCAGCCAACAGCATGAGATTTCTTCAATAAAATTCCATGACTGAGGTTGGCCACTTACCAACCTAATTCAGCTAAGAGACATATGCAGTGAGAACTCTCTGGCTTGCCTGGGGAAGAAGCAATAACACTACTTTATCTAGGAGCTTAGGAGAGCAAAAAGGCCCAGTGTCATAATGCCTGTTAGCAGCCTGAATTGTGCTGCTGAGGGGATGACTGCTTTGAAATGCCCCATCCATCCAGGCTCGTATGTTACAGCATTTCATTATGTTCACTGTAACTTAATACCTCCTGCAGCGAGCAGGGTCCTAGCACATAAAAATGTAAGCAGCTTGAATGGGCTCATTGCTATGATGAATCCTCAGTAGCATACCACAGTATTTTATACTACAACTTTTATGGCAGCTAGTTACAAATGCTGTTATTATTAGAGATATACATGGCTATTCAGCTTGTGCAAATGCTTTCAAAAGCCTATTTCAGTACATGACCTCTGGAAGGAGAGCTCAGATACACGTACTGCACATTTTGCCTTGCAGCGGGCCAAGCAGGGGAACTGCCAGTCAGGCTTTGCCCAACACGTTTTAGAAGTTTGTTCTTCCTTCTGACCTCATCCCACCAGGCTTCTCTCATCACTTGTGTTTAACTAGGTTTCTGTCACCGTAGTATGAATAACTGTACATCACTGACTAGGAAGGAGTCCAAATTCAGAAGCCAACACAGCTAGATGTGTGATTTGGGGTTGTTTACCCCCACTCTGCAAGGTACCCTCTTCCTCCTGAAGCTGGCTGTCCTCCTTCCCCCTCGTCCCTAGCAAGCCTTCACCTCCTCCTTGCCAGCCCCAGGAGTCAGGATTAGGATGCTGTGGGTGGGGAGGAGAAAGATGAGGTGATACTGTGGTTGCCGCCACAGAAGCAGAAATGGGAGCTATGTGGACAACTGCTGCTTTTGGGAAGGCCAGCTCCATCCCAGCCAGTCTGTCTTCTGCAACCCAGTGGCCGCTGCACTAGTCCAGCACATTCAGTTCAGCTACAGCAGAACTGTGTCACTTTTCTTCTAAGAAACAGTCCAGGGGCAGGGATCTGCAAGCTCTCTTCAACCTGGAAGCCACCTTCCACCTGCAAGCCCATGGACAAATGCCTGTGAATAAGCCCAGTGTTTTTTCTGTAAGTAAGGGATTGCACTACAGGTTCCTCTGTCCTTTGCCCCACCTCTTTCTTATGATTAACACCCACCATGCCTGCAGTTTTTAATTGCACATACCTTTGTCCTACCTGAAGAGCTGTCGATACTGATTCCTGATGTCTAACACAGTGGTTCCTACACAAGAAGATGCTGGTGTCTGCAGAGATGAAGCCAGAGCCCACAGACAGGCTCTGCAATGGGTCCCACAGTAACCTGCAGCACATGGCACCAAGGATCTGTCCGTTCTCTTAGCAGTTTTTTTAGCTGTATTCCAAGTCCTGTGTTAAGCTTATGCTTATCCATGGACAACTACAAATCACTACATTAAGTTATCATCTTGTATCGTCTATTTTATCCCTTTCCAAAAAGAATGAAAAGAAAACAAGAAAATCTGTATGAAAAGAGAGTTGTTACATCAGAAAGAACAGCAAAAGAAACACTGACTTTGTGGAGTCTTCTGCCCTAGGCTGTAAGTTTCTAAAGCACTTTTTCAGTCAGTGCCAGGTTGGGATTACTAAATGTGATAACCAGATGGAGATACCCACGAGTGCAATAAACTGAATAACTGGACAGCACAAATGACACTGATTATTGTCATACTTCATGAAAGTTATTACTCCAACCTTAATGCTTCCTTAACTTTCAAAGCAATGCATGGTGGCTTAGCTAAATGGCTTCCTGGCCCCATATTGCTCCCATATTATGGAAGACAATAGGAATTTTATTATTGATTTCAAAGGGAACAAGCTCAGACCAATGGTGTCAACAGCAATTGCACCATAAGGCTATTCTCTGGGAAAAATGAGCTGCCTTATCAGTTTACTTCTGACCACGAAGTACCACAGCACATGTGATAGCACCAAATATTTGCTGTGTGACATCATACAGCTCTGCTTGCTTCCTCGGAGTTTTCTCAGGAGTCTGGCAGTGAGTAGATGCACAGCTGGGCTCGTTTTCAGGTGCCTGTTTCCTCTAGATTGAAGCCAAAGTCCAGATTTGTTGGCAGTGACTGTAAAATGTCGGTAGAGCTTATGTTTCTACGGCCAAAGGTAGATTGAGTCATTCTTTTTAATGAAATGCTCCTTAATTGCCTTTATTCCTTTGAATAGCGCAAGTAAATAGAGTATACATTAAGAGATTATAGAAAAGGAGAGTTGCCAATATAATTATATAATGTTGCAAATCCTAAACCTGAAATTGCCTTTTGTTTGCTGTTTTACAACACATCTTTCCTCCCTTCCCTCAATAGCTGACAGAATAGCGCTTGTTTAAAAATATATGTGACAGAAAATACCATGGGAAAAAATGTATTGTTATATCTCAGCCAACCCACGGGAAGGCTCAAGCTGGGACTGTCAACACAAACAATCCCAATTCAATGTCTGCTCTTTGCAGCAAAAGAAGGCAGTGCGGAACTAAGCAGAAATTAATTAGAGGACTGAAAGGAAAGAACAGGGCAAATATTATTTCTTTCTGACCCCAACCCAAAGCCAGTTGGCAAATACCTGTCTATTGTATAGGCATAAGATTTCATTTTCTAGTCTCTACCTTGTGAGAGCTATAAACTAGTTTACAGCAAAATATATATATATTTTAATCCCAAACAAAACTCCTACTGATTTCAGTGGTACTAAGCTTTAATTTGATAAGCTTATCTTGTTCTATTTCAAAACTTCAAGAAACCAATTTTAGTATTTTTTTTCCAAATCATGCATTTCTTGGTCTGGGTATTTCAAGGCATCATAAACACTGTGAACATATAGCATGATGATATAGATATGATTAGAGCTGTGGGATGTCATTTTACTGCTTGCACCTCACCAGAGACACTCTAGATAAACCAGAGAAAAGACTTCTGTGTACCCCTCCTGGCATAAAGCAAGACCACCTCTTAAACTGACCTTTCTGGTAGGAGATGTGCCGTGGGACTGTGGAGCTGCTGAGCTCCTGAAGGTATCCACAGGCCCTGCTTGCAAATGCCTTTTTGTTTGGCTTGGCTCCACCAGAGAATAAAAAATTGTGCCACACCCCATCAGATTCATTCAAATCCATTTTGGATGCTTTGGACACTCTCCAGATAAAAGCAGTTACTTTTGCTATGGCTAAGCAAAGGCTTACACCTTTGATTATCCATTGGAAACATTGCTATGGAAGCAAAGCACTAAAAAAACCCACCCAGGAACTTAGCCATGTTTGATAGCTGCATACACTCATGCTGCCACTTCAACTTTCTTCGAAGTATGATGTAAACCACAGGAATCTAAACCAGAATTGGTGAGCAGTCGCTTTCTGAGGTGCTGTTCTGTTTGGTACCTCAGTCTTCCCACATTGTCATTGCACCCAAGAGCATCAGCGTTTCACTGTGTGCCAGTGAATTTCAGAGTTCACAGAATCCTTTATTCTAATAAGCTGCTAAGGAATCCTGCAGTAGTTTTGCAAGCCTTTGAAAGTGGTCCAGACATGGAATGTACAGCCAGTGCTTCCTGCTCCAAGAATGACTGCCCTTCCCAGGTGGCATGACTTGCAAGGAGAAGTTCTGATAGCGTCATAGCAAGGTACACATCGTTTATCGCACAGAGAATTACATACAGAGCATTTTGACAGCCTCCGGATTTGTGGGACTAGTACAGGCTTTCCACAGAGATGTGATGATGTTACGGTAGGTGTGGGGCTTTGGTGTGGCACCTCCCCACCTACCTTACGTCAGTGGTATAAAGTCATCATTACATAGGCTATTGTGTTAGTAATGGCTATACAATCACCTTGCACAGCTGCTGCAGTGCCTACTTCCCTGAGGCTGTGTGTCTGTGAAATCTGGCAGACCTACGACCATAGGGTTTTTATGCAGTGCCCTTAGTTCTTCTCTCTTCCTCTTACACTTTTCTCTCCACCCTCATGTCACATCAGGATTGAAAGCTACACTATAACCTTTCTCTTTTGCTTGCACCAAACTTGTATAAAGGTGTTTGTGAGTTCTTTTTGTCAAATATACTAAAAATCCCATATTGGTCAGAAATATGTTGAATTGCTGGGATTTGAAAAAAAAAAAACGGTGAAATATGCACTCACAGGTGTTTCAGATCTTCTAGAAACTGGGTTAAAAAAGTAATACATTACACATACGGCTTTCACTTTCTACCATGCTGCTGAACAAAAGGAGTAAAATGGTCACAGTATTTTATTTATAGACAGAGTGCTAGGACAGTGCTGCTGGGCACCTCGCTGGTAGGGGAACTGCTCCATCATTTTGCCACAGAGATGTTTCTAGCTACTGGACACACTGGAAACAAGAGGCACAGGACTAAATGCTGTCTGTGGTATGTTGCCATCAAACTCTGGATATAATTATAGCCACCCTATTAACTCCCTGAAGGTATTCAAATGCCTTTCTGAAAGATGAGGTTTTGCACAAGACAGAAGGGAGTACTGCTAGGACATGATTTCCTTAGGTCATGGGTTGAGACAGAGGCTCTAAGATGCCTGGTATTCCCAAAAACCTGAATATCCTTGGATTTGTTGGCCACACCCTTCATTTATGCTGTCTTTTCTACTTACTTCTCAGGTTAGCAGGTAGTCTGCATAAAGTCTGCTGCTTTTGAGCAAACAGAATCCCTCTCATAGGGTAGAATAGGGTCTGGTTTTGGGTTTGTTTTTCTTTTTTTTTTTGCTAAATATGCACTTTTCTTTGCCCACCAGCAATTTAACAACTGATTCTGTGGCTTTCAAACAAATTGCTATCTTAAAGAATAAAATAACAGAGCAGAGAGATTCAAGTCCTGTAAGACTCTTGTGGAGATCTCTGCCAAAGTAGGTCAGCACGTTTGCACATCAGTTTTAGCAAAACTGCTGGAAGATTCCTGAGAGAGGGAAAAATCTGAAATTGCTTTATTTGTTGCCAGTTTTGCAGTCTGCTTGGGCTTATCTAAAGAAGTGGTTAAAAATGCACTAAATTCTTATGGCAAATGAGACAATAGCAGTCATGTTGAGAAGAGAAGCAACACATGATTATATAATTATGCAAAGCTCTAAATGAGTCCTTCAGTAGGCTGCAAATGTCTCTGAATTAATCCCAGACATTTTTCATACTTCTTGCAATTTTTAGCCTTAAGAATTAACAAATTATAGAATCATAGAATCTGTCATGGTTTAAGCCGAGTCAGCCACACAGTCGCCCTCTCATTCCCTCCCCTTCCTCCCCCCAGCTCCTGGAGGAAGGGGGAGGAGAATCAAAAGAATGTAACTCCTATGGGCTGAGATAAGAACAGTTTAGTAACTAAGGTATAACACAAACCACTGCTGATACCGCCAATAATAATAAAGATAAGGGTAATAACAAGGGAAGAGAATACAACCACTCATCACCCACCAACCGATACCCAGACTGACCCGAGCAGTGAACTCACCCTTCCAGGTAACTGCCCTCAGTTTATATACTGGGCATTACATGTTGTGGTATGGAATACCTCTTTGGTCAGTTTGGGTCAGGTGTCCTGTCTCTGCTTCCTCCCGGCTTCCCCTCCTCCCT